>JAAEAF010007485.1:0-43982 GCA_011037195.1 Triatoma infestans | reverse complement strand
TAAAGAACCAATCCCCCCAAAGAATCTCTACATCTCTAATACGAAAATTAAAGAAAGTCGTTTTAGCCATTTCTGGGAAAATCGCATAAACCTATTTAAAAAAAAAAATTAGGAAACTCACATTCCGATTGATGGATTTTAATCGTAAAATCATCTGGGGGGGGGTGGGTAACCTGAATTTGGTGATATCCTCCAGGAATTTCAAGTTTGAAGCGCTTGCAACGTTTTCTCTGCAAATCACTTCTCAATTACGACATCTTTTGAATTTCCATTTCTCTTAGTTGTTAAATTTTACATTCTACCATTACTAGATTTCATTGATTAACATAATCGCCTAGAGGTGTAGGCTTTGTTCTGTGCCATTATTCACTAAAACAATTAAGTATCAAAGGTTACTATAACAACCTTGAGATCAGTGCTTATTTACCTAAAGCATTTACAGTGCATCAAGATGTAGTGTTGATTCAAACATGCTACCGTAATGTTTTGCATTACAAAGCTTATTTTCCAAATCAGTCATATCCAACAGAAAACAGACTGTCCCAAAATATATGTGTATATTTCTAAAGGAGAGAAACTCCTAATTATATCAACAAAACTGGTATAAAACCGCATCAGAAGTCATTTATTATTATTATTATTATTATTATTATTTTATATATATATATATATATTCTATGATAAGTGATAGATCACTGTATTGATCATTTTATCTATTCTCTACGCTACCTCACCTTTCTAAATTGTGTCCTCACTATTAATGGCTATTGTCAGTAGAATAAATATAAGCACATTGCTTGCAACAATGAGAACCGTATTTCACGCTCCTAGAAAAAAAAATTCATTAATTTAAATCGATATTCTCAAAAAGAATATGAATATCTTATATCTCTGAGAAAAAGACTAAAAAGATTAGAAAGAATAATATTTTTCATTGATTTATTCATTTACTTTAATTTTATCATCAATCACTTAACCATTTATTATCACTTATTAATTAGTTTATTCTATATATTTCCATTATTTATTAGTTTGAAGGCTAGTAGCTCAGAAATAAGTGAGATAAAGTGATAATTAAGAATTTAGCGAATAGCGAGCACCATATTGTTTCAGATTTGTTAGTTTCTTCGTCTGTTTTCCATGAAGTAATAAATATATTTTTAAGCAGAAATAAAATTAAAATCGGTTCCTAGATCCAGTCAAAAATTGTTCTGAAAATATTCTCTCACGTTCCTTCCCTATTTCTTGACGACCACTCCTATCCAGTACTTTGCCTACTGTTAAAAGTCTTGCTATAACTTTTGACTAGCATCTTTCCTGGAAGAGCCAAGTTGCCCAAAATATCTAAGCGTCCATACTTCCCCTCAAAATGTTCATTCCTATCGCCTTCTACCCTAAAATTTCCTCGAACTATTATTTCCCACCTTAATTTTTCCCCCATTTGATATTTAGTACCTAATAAATATTGTCAACAAACTTGTGTCTATAAATATAGTGTCTGCGCGGCAGACACCCAAGGTGCGGGGCGAACGTACGCCAAGAAGTGAAATACAAAAAAAATAAATAAAATTAAAATAAAAAGGAGATGCAAAAGAAGAAGCTTCGACTTACCTGGAGAGTGGTGAAGCTGAATGCGCAAGCGGCGAAGCTGAGGCGATAGCTGAACGGTCGAGGAAGATGTGTCGTGTACGTGTATGTGTGTGGGTGTGTGTATGTGTGAGGCGAAAGAAAGGCTATCAGGTGAAAGGAAGGGAGTTAGAATGCCCCGTGGAAGCTGATGACGCTGTTGTTGAAGCGGCTGATGGTGTTAGAGGAGCCCAGGCGCGGAAGGTAAGTGATTCTCCAGATGATGGTGAGGAAAGACGCGACTTGTGTCTCAAGAAGATAACGAATATTAATTCGTTATCGAAAGGCGCGAATACGGCGAATAAATGTAAAGGCGAACTTTACACACACTACTAATTCCTTAGAAAGAAGCGGAAGGACAAGTTGCTCAGACGAGAGGTAGACGGAAAGTGAAGTGATTCTATAGAAGGAGAACGGTTTAAGAGTGTGGGAAAAATAATCGAAAAGCGGGAGTCAGGAAAGATAAATGGCGCCGCCAATCCCACCCCCAAGAGGGAGGTAAAAGGGCGGGAAGGCGTGGGAAATATGCGGGCGATGAAATAATTCTGAAATAGTGAGGCAAAGTTAATCCCTCAAAGAGGCCGCGACCTAGTATATAGTGTTAACTTTAATTTATATGTAAAAATTATTTAATGGTGTATTAATTATTGCGTAATATTATCCTTATTTTGAAAAAACATTACACCATAATGGTTCAGTTTAACAAAAGTTTAGAGTCTTGAAGAAAAAAGTGACAATATTTTTGAAAGAAAAGGGATGTTAATTGGAGCCACCAGTTGTTGTAATGGTTGGTTTCGCAGAGCTGAAAGGCATCAGAGATATTTTCCATGATAGCCTGCTTAATTTTGTAGTCATCGACCGGTTCCAGGCGTTCGCCCATTATCAGGATGCTTTTTGTCAAAACATTTGTAAAACATGGACTTGCACAGAGCACTGTGTATCAACTAAATTGTGTAGTAAGCCCAGACTACTAAATCTTCTTTGAATGACAGCATCACAGTCTGTGAGGAGATGTATCGGAGTTTCCATGTGCCATCATCTACTAGGCCAAAGCTTCTTCAGGTGTCACCTGAATCTGCAATGCCCCGTAAGAATACGGATCCTATTCTTACTCAAACTGATGCGGGCTTTCGACCTTTCCTGGTTATAACCACCCAGACAGATCTTGGCCTGCCTCAGTCCCCGGATGGTGTCCCAGTGACGAGCTCTTTTCGCCACCTCCTAATTCTTGATTTCTTCTAAGAGTACTTGGTCACTGACTCCACAAAAGGGTTCCGGCTCAACGAGAGGAGATACAGCGCTTCGAATTACTGAGCCCTAAAAAACGATCGACTGTGTGTAGGATAAACTAGAGGTGGAGTTATTGGCTGGCACCGATAGCATTATATGTGTTTATATTATATTCCAAAAGATAACGCCAAAATATCATTTGAAATGTAACATCGTCACAGATTCCGCCGAAAACTCTCCAATAGCAATTTTTATAGGAAAAAAATGTATCAAATAAAAGTGATGATACGTTTCAATCTATGCAGCAAACATTCCAAGTTTAAAGAAAAATCGTCGTAACCGTTTTTGAATAAATTCTAAAAACTCAGAAAGTCTATTCTGTAAAATCGCATTTATGATTAATCGATTTTCTTCTTCTAATTTAGAATTCTAGCAATGCTAGTGTAATGTGTATTAATATTATGCTGGTGATAAAAATGTACTTTAGAAAAAAGCTACTGTTCCCTCACAATCCCCCCCCCCAAACAAACAAAACATTTTTTCGGGAAAATATTGCAAATAAAAGTGATAGGTATTTTTGTGTGTGTGTGTGTGTGTGTGTGTGTGTGTGTGTGTGTAGATTGTATACGAAGTTTAAAGAAAATCGTTCGGGTGGTTTTCGAGAAAATCGCAATAAACTAATAAAACAAAAAAATCAGTAAAGCTGTACTTCCGGTTTAAGGATTTTGCTCAAAATCTACATTTTTAATGTGATGGTACTACACACATACAAACCATTTGCTAAACATATTTTTTCGTTTACAAAACATGTATTAATTCCGATGAAAACACAATTTCAAAAATCCAGGCATAATGGTAAATACGAGGCATGTCCAGTAAGTAAGTGTACTGAGGCGCTCACGGCCGGAGGGATTTTGTTTTCGACATGTTGGCTACATTGTCGTGTAGCCTGATTCCTCCCCTCCGCAACGAGACCGGTTCGAGGTCAGTACGTTGAGAACTGTCGACGCGACAATACATTTCGTGAAAAATGTCAATCCAATCTCCCGCCAAGTTGAATCGAGTAGAGGCCGGGCAAGAGTTTTTGAGACGCTACAAACTCCATGGAGATGAATTTCACCGCTCCATCCGTACTGGAGATGAAACTTGGGTTGCACACTACACACCTGAAACCAAAAGGCAGTCTCAACAGTGGCGTCACACCTCTTCACCCTCCGCCAAAAAGTTCAAAACCACAATTTCAGCCAAGAAATCATGGCATCCGTGTTTTGGGGCTGTCAAGGCATAATTTTAATTGAATATATGCCTCAAGGGGAGACCATCAACTCTGCAAGATACTGTGAGACCCTAAAAAAATTGCGGAGGGCGATTCAGAACAAAAGGAGAGGCATGCTGACAAAGGGAGTCTGCCTGCTGCACGACAATGCCAGACCACACACGGCCAACGCCACGAAGGAACTGCTTGCCTCGTGCATTCGCCTGACCTAGTACCTTCAGATTACTATCTACCTCCCTGAAGCTGCACATGGGTGGAAGAAGGTTTTCAACCGACGAGGAGGTGACGGGAGAGGTGGTGAAGTGGACGAAGGGGTTGGCGGGAAACTACTTCGAAGAAGGCATCAAAAAAATCAATACCCCCCTGGTTCACCACCTGCATTGAGAGGAATGGTGACTATGTCGAAAAATAGCTTACATATGTACTAATTTGTTGTGGTGGTTGGTTCCGCAGAGCTGGAAAGCATCAGAGACATTTTCCGTGGTAGCCTGCTTCATTTTGTGGTCATCGACCGGTTTCGGGCGTTCGCCCATTTTAAGGATGCGTTTTTCAGACAGTGTGCCAACACAGACTCGTACAGAGACTTAGTTTCACACTCACACAGAGGCCGGCAAAGCTCATTATCAAAAGACATTTGCCTAAATTTACCAGAGACCTACTGAGCCAGACCCGAAGGGATATAATGTTAATTGTGGGTCTACTAACAGGGCATTGTAGGCTGAACAGACTCATGCACCACCTACAACTTGCGGATAGTGCGGTATGCCGATTCTGCAAGGTAGAGGAGGAGACCCCGGCGCACATCCTTTGTGAGTGCGCCGGCCTGGCGAGGATTAGGTTTCTTCAATTGGGGACGGGCAATCCCGAAGCTGGAAGCTTCATAACGGAGCCGCTCGTACAGAGACTTAGTGTGAAACTAAGTCTCTGTACGAGTCTGTGTTGGCACACTGTCTGAAAAACGCCTCCTGAAGATGGGCGAACGCCCGAAACCGGTCGATGACCACAAAATGAAGCAGGCTACCACGGAAAATGTCTCTGATATGTACTAATGTAACCAGGTAATATTTTTGTTCAAATAAAAATTTTTGTAACCTACAAAAATTCAGTACACTTACTTACTGGACATGTCTCGTACTTCTTCTTATTAAATAGTTAGAGGAATAAAAAGTTTCGGATATATTTATGTTATCAGCAGTCTGCCATAATGATAGAATAGAATAGAAGCGGGGGGGTTGAGCCTCATTCCTACAAATCGAGGTCTATTGTGGATCCCCTTACGTTATAGAACAGCCCCCAGCCTTGCCCTCCTAATCAGTCCTAGCAAAGCTGAGAGCGGCTCCGTTATGAAGTATCCAGCTTCGGGATTGCCCGTCCCCAATTGAAGAAACCTAATCCTCGCCAGGCCGGCGCATTCACAAAGGATGTCTCCTCCTCTACCTAGCAGAATCGGCATACCGCACTATCCGCAAGTTGTAGGTGGTGCATGTGTCTGTTCAGCCTACAATGCCCTGTTAGTAGACCCACAATTAACCTTATATCCCTTCGGGTCTGGCTCAGTAGGTCTCTGGTAAATTTAGGCAAATGTCTTTTGATAAAGAGCTTTGCTGGCCTCTGTCCTGGTGTTCCCTTCCACAAACGCAGACGCTGTTCTTCTACCCAACCCCTGACAGAAGTTTGAATGAGGCTCCTGGACAAGCCGCAGAAGCGTTCGGGGCCTATAAAGGTATCCTGCGATCCCTCCCTCTCTAGGGCATCCGCCCTCTCATTGCCCAGGGACCCCGCATGTCCCGGCACCCAGGCGAGTGTCAGTTTGTTCCGAGTACCCACCTCGGTGAGGGCAAGTAGGCAGCCCCACACCAGCCTTGTAACCACTTAGTGACAAGGAAAGTGCCTTCAAGGCTGCCTGACTGTCGGAGTATATGGCCACTCTTCTAGCCTCTATCCTTTGCCTTATAATCTCCCTAGCGCAGAGTTGCAACGCCACGAATTCAGCCTGAAAGACCGTGGCGTACTTCCCTAGGCTGGCCTTAATTTTAACTTTAGGCCTGCCCCCGTAGACCCCCGCTCAGACCCCACTCGGAGTTTTGGATCCATCTGTATACCAGATCGAGTTACCCAAGAGGGGTGGGTCACATGCCATAATGATAAAAAGAAAATGGAGAAATGCTTCCAAAAAATTGCTGAATTTATTTTGACTCAAATATACGTATTACTCCTTCGTCAGATGTACATGCTACTATACATTACAGATCAATAACAATTAATGTCAATTACAACTGATGTTATCCACATCAACCTTAGTTTGTGAGTCACATAGGCACTGACTAGATCAGTGGATATGTTCTTCTTTAATTCATATCAGGCGAAAGATATAAGTTTTCGCATTTGACACACACAAAAAAGTCACCATACATAACAAATTTTCGACCAATTATCTAGACCAAAAAGAATCGTTAGGCGCAAATCGAAATCAAAAGTTGAACGTTGATGATTTTTATAGATCAATCAAACTCCATTGTCTCAGCAGGAATACCTACAGACTTTCAAGAGCCAAAAATCGCCTAATTTTGTACATAAGTTGTAGATAAATTTACCTTGGGATTAACCCCATAAAAATGGTTCTTTTAGAATATAAAATTACACAAACATTCTTCTAAACACTTTGATCTTAGCCAAAAGGCCGAAAAGGCTTGAGGTGAATATTGTAAAAACAAAAACATTAATATTTAAAAAAAGTCACGGTAAGGGTAGGGTGGAATCTTTGTTTTATAAAAATACAAAAATTGAAGTTACCAGTTCTTATCGATATTTGGGTGTTATTTTATCTAACTCGGGCTTGTTTCATCTTGCAAGTCAGGATATGATTTCTAAGTCGATGCTGGCTTTAAACTCGGTTAAACAGATAGTATATAAATCTAGATCACCTTCTTGGGACCTCAGAACCACATTATTTAACAGCTTAGTAAGGTCTATTCTTTTGTATTGTAGCGAAATTTGGGCCTTAAGATATTTCAATAATATAGAGGTAGTCCAGGCGAATTATTTTAAAACCCTCCTACTCTGGCCTAAACAAACCCCTGGTTATATGCTAAGACTCGAGAAGTAAGTTGGAATTACAGGTTTTTAAATTGGTCATAAACTGGTGGGTCAAAGTTCTACTTATGTGTGATAACAGACTTCCCAAAATTTGTTTTAAAAAGTTGGTAACAATGGATAATAACGCGCCTAATATAAAGTTTAATTGGGCCTCTCAAGTAAGGGAACTGTTTGTAAAGATGGGCTGTGAAGGGCTTTGGAAAGAGCAGGATCCAATTTTGGTTTTGAAACAAAAAAGAAAATTAATAAATAAATATAAAGATTTGCTGTACCAGGCGGACGTGGATAGGGTTATGGTTTCAACATATAACACTCTTTATAAAAATATATATTTGAAAAATCACGCGCAAAAGTATCTTATGTTTAATAAGTATTTCGATAGAATAAGAATTGTTAGCCACCTAAGAGTTTCTCCCTCCAAACAAATAAGAATGTGCTAAAAGAAAGCTACACACATTTGGTGTACTGATGATGGTTGCCCATTGTGCGGTAGTGTGGTTAATGGTTTGTCACATATTTTTATTTAATGGTCCATTTTATTTAAATTTTAGAAAAAAATATTTAATAAGCTATCCGCCTGATATGGCAGTTATTCTAAATCCAATGAATGTAATGCAACTCAATAATATTTGTTTTTTTATTGTTAACGTAATAAAGTTTAGAGAAGTGTTAGAGTGTTGAGAATCTTTAGTTCTCATGGACTTATATTATGGACATAATGTGGACAGTGATGTTTATTTTGTTCTTCACCATATTAAGCATTTTACTTTCCTTATACGCATAAAAATTTAGTTTCTATAAACAAAAGTTTTTCTTGTATGTTTTTTTTCTTTCTCAGTCTCTATTTGTATTTGAAATTAATATTTATATTTGAATGAAACTTTTGGAATTCTATAAAGACATAAATAAGAACATGTCTACCAAACTCCTGTTATGTACTATTTATTGTACAATGCAAAATAAATAAATAAATAAATAAATAATAAAACATTCTTCTAAACAGAGATTTACAAGAAATCGTTGAAATAAAAGAAAAAAGTTTATAATGAATATGTATCAATAACTGCAATACTTATTATACTTTAGTGGGACTAAATAAACGGTTAGTAGCTCAGGGTATGTTTAATTAATATTCCATGAGAAACTGTCACAGAGATTAAATTTTTTCGACATAGTTTAAAGAGTTTTGATTTCTTGTTCTGTGTTGGGGTTCAATAAAATTTGTAGCCAGTTTTCTGTTAAATTATCTAAGTGAAAGACTGTATTATGGTACTGTGTCAAGGGCATTCAACTAATATATGTTTAATATCTTCTAAAACTTTTAATGTGCACAATTTAAAGTTAAATAATTATCTAATTATTTTAACAGCATTTTAAACAAATTAAAGCTGTTGCTAAAGATTTCCTTGTCTGAAATTCCCTCTGGTAAGAAAGGTTAGGCTTTCATGGGTATATTTATGTCAACGAATTTGGTTTTATTTGCTTTTCTTTTTTCAGGCATGTCTTACGTCCAACTAACAATCGGATGGAGACGGATAGCAAACACTTTATTATATTATTATTCATTCGAATCAATAAATCAAATAAAATCCAAGGCCAAAATCGGGATTAAAGCTCATTATCACAATTCACCAAAACTTGGCGGTCTATTTCTTTAATCTTTCAGATATCCATGGCGGCTAGTTTTATTTTAATATTCTCAATATTATTAGAGAAATAACTATTAATTATTTGTTAGTTCTGTAGAGCTGGAATGCATCAGCGATATTTTCCATGATAGCCTGCTTCTTTTTTGTGGTCATCGACCGGTTTCGGGGGTTTTCCCATTATGAGGATGTTTTTTTGTCAAAATGTGTGATAACATAGACTTGCACAGAGCAAATTTAGATGATACATTCAACACTTTAATTGATACACTTGAATGTATCAAGTTAATTTGCTCTGTGCAAGTCTACGTTACCACAATGTTTGACACAAAATATCCAGATGATGGGCGAACCCCCGAAACCGGTCGATGACCATAAAAAGAAGCAGACTATCACGGAAAATATCTCTGATATTGACTTTTTTTTTTTTCTTTAAACATCAAAACATGATTTCTATTAAAGAAATAAGAAAAAAACAACTTCTGAACAGACAACAATAGATTAAACGAAATGAAGGCATTTGAAAATTATATATACTGATAAAAATCATCTTCTCTATAAGTATCTCTTTTTTTTCATGGGTGGTGGGTAACAGGTACAACGAAGAAGCAGCTTGTCTTTTCCAATAGAATTAATTCAACCACAGTTACCACATAATCTTGTGGCCTTAGGCGAGAGAAATTTCCGATCCCAGTTTCTGCATCATTTTTTTGGTTCCAGAGTTATGGAATCGTTTGCAAACATAATTATTACAACCACGGAAATGAAATGGTATTTTACCCTGTTGTCACATATCCTACAATGTTGATCTGTTCAAAAGCTCTTATTTTATGAATATTTCCACAGAAAGTAGTATAGGGATCCCCTCCTTAATTCAAGTTTCGCTCTGTCAAAGTGGTACACTGCACAAAAGCATTGAAGCTGTCCATGGTCTTATCTTCCGCTGCATTCTGAAAAATACTTTTGCTTTTTAGTACAGCATTCCCAATCACAAAGGCCCCTTAACAAAGAGATGCCGCCAAAAAAAAAAGGGAATAGATCCAATTCGTGGTCTGTTCATACATTGAATGTTTCAGTGATGCGATAACCTAACTCAGAATATTTTTAGTATTATGGAATAATTACATCAGGATCTCTATTTCTTTGCACTCTTGCACTATCTTTAAAATTTAATCTAAGATTTACTGATCAGATTCTGGCTAAGATGACAACAATGCTGGTTTCCTTACGCAAACATGAGCCATAGATTTGGACCAATCTGTAGAGACCAAGATTTCAATTTTCTGTTCGTAGACTTTAGAATCCATTCACAAATTAACACTTTCAAAATTTGATTAAAAGTAAAGATTAAATGCCGATCACAGCTGGCGGCTTTATCCATGTTTTTAAGATCAAGTATTTCATTACAGAACGAAGTTAAAGATGTAAGAGTTCAAAAACAAAGATCAAAGTTTTCTTCTTTCCCAATAAAAGACTAAGACTTAGAAAAGTTTATATTGCAAGCTCCACCAACTTCTTAATTTCCTAGTGTTTACTCACTACATTCTTTATATGTTCGTGGCCACGTAAAAGGAGGTTATGTACCTGATTATCTTTTCACTTTCACTTACTGCTGTAAGAGGGAATATTGCTATTCTATTAAATACATTCAAAATTAGGTTCCATCTCTTAGTATGGCATTTTGCAGGCGCTTAATTCATGTGTCTTCACTTCCAGATTGGTGTTGGAATGTTCTAGAAGACTGGAAGATCTTTCTTTATTAAAGGATGTGGTTCTGGTCTGGGTTCCAGGTCATATGGGAATTTTTGGGAATGAGGAGGTGGATAGGTTTGCCAAATTAGATGCCTCTCTCCCTTTCATTGGTCCAGAGCCAGCTGTTGGTGTGTCTTCTGACATATGTTTGTCGGGCTTTCAGACGTGGATAACCTCACAGCACTCATCCTTATGGTTGAGTGCAGTGGGTTGTTGGCAGTCTAAAATGCTCATTGGGGGGCCCGGACGGAGCTTTGAGCAGTGGGGTCCAATGTCTTTCACGGACCTCCCTCAGGTATCTGGTTGGATTCCTCACTGGGCATTGTGGTTTAAGGAGACATCTCTATATAATGGGACTTGTGCCCGACCCCCCTTTTGTAGAGTTTGTGAAATTGAGGAGGAAACACCCATGCATCTGATGACGAATTGTTTGGGTTGTGAGGAGATTAGGTTTAGGAACTTCGGCCGGAATTGGATGTCGGTGGAGGATCTTAAGCTGTGTCCTTTTAAGGTTTTGGTCCGATTCGTTCGGTCTGTTGTGAAACTTAGATGGTTGAAACCTGGGCCTGGATTTGTATTCTAGTCCCAGCGGTTGTTATTCTTTAGGGGTAGCTATATGGGCCCTCGGGGGCTTTGGATAGCGTAGGGTTTTGCCCTCCCCTTCGCGAATTAGTAATAATAATGTTTTTTTTTGTTTTTTTTTTTTTTTGAAATTTACAACGGCAGCATAGTACCATAAGCAAATATGAAAATTCTATGTAAAAAATAAATAAAAAGAATGAAAAATAAAATAAAATTACAGAGTTGAGAAACTACCAGTGGTAGCACTCCAATCAGCTTTGTCACTCACTGTCACTAGCACTGACACTAGAGAGAATGTCGCGAGGCCACTGGCGTTTAAGCCGTCTAGGAGGATTGTCCGGTAGAGTGCGGGATGAGAGGCGTCGGACTAGAGGATTGGGGTGAGAGGATAGGGTACTATGGAATTTCTTGTATCTGACTTTAGTTACTTGTGGTAGGAAAGGAATTTTTAGATCACTGTGGATGGTTAGATTGGAAACATAATAAGGAGCGTTAACTATTGTTCGAAGGATCTTGGATTGTAGGGATTGGAACGCGGTTGAGGTTGGAACGCTTGGCTGAACCCCACAGTTCAATGCCATATGTCCAGATGGGTTTGATGAGTGAAGTGTAAATTAATCGTTTGTTGTGTAGTGACAGTCTAGATCTTTTGTCTAGGAATCGTTTTAGTTGTCTATAGCGAGTGTTCATTTCTTGTCTTTTGAGTCGTGTATGGGGGTTCCAAGTAAGTCTTTTGTCGATGTACATTCCAAGGTAGCGGACTACATCAGAGACTGGAAGAGGAGACTGGTTGTAATAGAGAGGGGGAGAAGTAATTCTTCGTAGGGTAAAGGTAACATGTTGATTTTTGCTTTCATTCAATTTGATTTTCCATTTTTTGAACCATCTTTCCAAAATAATAAGATGATTTTGAATATTTCTATGGGATGTCACTGGGTCGGGATCTGAGGATAGTATAGCAGTATCATCTGCATAGGTGGAAAGGAAGGTTTTAGGATTAGTCGGAATATCTGCCGTGTAAACTGTATAAAGGATAGGGCCCAAGATGCTCCCCTGCGGGACACCTGCTTGGACCCTTTGGTAGGGGGAAAGAGAGGATCCAACCATCACTTAATAATAATAGTATGGCATTCCATTTCTTTAGTACTTTTAGCAGTGATGAACAAACATAATAAGGCAAATTTTCTTGCTGAATAAACACGATAGAATGAAACAACCAAAAGATGCATATATGGCTGGAATTTATCATTGAAATTATTTATTATAACTCCACTGTATTCGGAATAATATTTTCCAGACTGCAATTCTATAACAGAACTAGGTACTTCCCAAGGTGAAATATTCACTTTGAACTACAAATAGTGAACACTTTGATTCCTGGTCCCGTTTTTAGAAAAGCATAAAATATGGTTCTGGTTTTATACCGGAAGAACTAAAACTGGTATTGCCTATAATTTGTATTCAGCTATTAGAATGTCAGCCCCACAATAATAAATTACGCATTAAATACTACGTTATCATATTCCTTACAGCTGAAGAAAACCAAATTACAACCGTAAGTGATAGTGAAAATTCATATAAAGTAATAAAAGTTAGAAAATAATGTTCTCATTTTTTTTTTTTTTTTTTTAATTAGAACGTAAAACTTGTTATAATATCCGCAAAGTTGTTTTCTAAAATTACCATATTATGGAACAAAGTAATTCTGTATAGACCATTTTAGTCAAACTACAAATTTATTGCTGACCATTAATGGCATTAATTTGAAAATTTGTCACTGACTAGAATTACATTCAATGTAATTTATTGATATGTAATAAATTCTATTAGATATTATCTCAGATACATTGACCTGAATTTATACTGGATTTGTAACACTAGATTTATTTCTGAAATAATTATTATTATTTTAATATTTTAATCACATTTATTATTCATTAAAAATTTTAATATAATTAATATTATTATCTTTTGGTAATTTGAATTTACTGAATTTTTATTTCAATATATTTTATTGAGAATGAGAAATATTATATTTCGACTAGAGTTTAAAGTCTAAAACAAATATAGAAATATTTCTTTGAATAAAGTCAAAATTCTTTCGCTTACAACTTATTCATAATTCCCAGATTAGGTAGGAAACATATGGTAACGCTTAATCCGCCGTCCCCGAAGATATCGTAGGAATGAAATTTTTGCATTTAATTTTTATATTTTTATGTGCTGAACAGTGACAATAGATGCTGTAGATTTTGGGCACTTCTATAGTCATCCCGTATAGGCCCGTAAGATGATTCTAAATAAGAGAAAACATTGGTCTATATTACAATGAGTAATCGAGTTATGTGAGTAAATTAGTCGTCACATTAGTTTTCAAATTGTATCCAATTTCCACCAAAAATTTACTGGTCCGGAAATATTCTGCAGTGTTTACCTACAGGACGACAGTTAATGTAGCAGTCAAAAGAGTTCTTAGAATCTGTACCTGATGGCAGACCTTTTCAACCCGTGCCTTGTGAGACGGAGACATTTTTTTACTTTTTCTTTTTGGCGCATCAACTGCCAAGGTTATTAACACCCTCACAAACTACCTTTGGCATTCAACCACACATCACTATTGTAATGTTATGGTGTGGATGTGTGTATAGGTAGCTTGTGGCGTAGCGTTTTAGCGAAAAGGGCTTGTATGTTTGCTTGAGATAGAATGCAAGAATAATTAAGAACACACTGGTAGTTTAAAACAATATATTCTCTAAGAGAAATTAAGTTAACAACAATATGCTTATAAATTAATTGGAATAAACTCTTAAAACTTGATATGGCTCTGATGTTTTCACTCTGGTAGCTAGAACGAGTCTGTCCTAAAATATTTCTTCTCTTTGTCCGTTTAGTGCCTCCCTTGTTAGTAGAAGGGGGTAGTACAATGCTAGTAACTGGACCTCTTCTACCTGGCTTGCCCTTTTTGCAAGGGAGTGTCACATATTTTGATAATTTCGATTTATTTAAAATTAATATATTTTAAGTTTCTTGCATCCATCACACTATCATACGAGAATCACACAAATAAATACACTCATTCCAATAAATACATTCATCCCAAAAAAACATCATTTACACCTACCACCCCTACACCGTTGCTCTTATACCTAGATATAAAACAATATGTATTCACTCCAAACCAAAGCTAAATATTATAATAGATATCCAAATATTTTAAATAAGTGTACAATTGATCTTTATATACCAAATCTGGTCCCAATATTTCTACCATATTATTAGGCATACCTACTCCATCTCGGTAGCCCTTGCAGCCTGGGACATTCCTCAAGAATATGTTTCACTGTAAGGCGTGATTAACATCTTGGGGCACTGTTTTTGATTTTCCCCTTGTAATAAATAAGAATGTGTGAGACGACTGTGGCCTATTCTCAATCTCGTCAGTATCTTGTGGCACTTAAGAGTATTGGTGGGTGTTAGAAGATACACCCACTCCGGGTATTCTTTTATTGTGAGTGTTAGGCAAGAGTGAGATTTCTCGAACTGGGCTTGGAATTGTACGCGGCGACGCAGCTATATTCAGGCACCTCTCAGGCGGTATTAAGGCCTACTTGGGAATGACTCGATACTTTTGATTCGCGGTGATTGCGGACCGTTTGTACAACTGTCAATTTTTTTATTCTATGCTGTTCTGAAATTGATCTTTCACTTAAGAATATGTGAAAATTTTATCGACTTTAATACCATCAAGTACTCTATATGTATGTGTGGAAATTGGAAGACGTAAAACACTACAGAAAACTACAAAGAAGGTATAAATAAATATTCAAAATTATTAAGTTGAAGAATTACTTATTTCAGCTTAATTTATTGTTCAATAAAGGAAAAGGTTTAAAGAACACAAATTACTGTTCCGTAATAAAGTACATTGTTAAAAGAATCTCTAAAAACATGAAATAAAAAAAAGCGTTTTTACACCAGCTGTGAACCACATTTATTCCATGGTTAAAAAAAAACAAATTCGGGAGGTTGCATTTTATTTTACTTTGTTTATTTACTATATAAATGTGAAAGGGAAAACAGGACCATAACAAGTATGCGAACTATGGGAAGGTTATATAGCAATAATTCTTGGCACGTAGTTCCAACCATACTACATTTGGTTAAGCGTTCATGTACCAATACGCTACCCATTCTACCTTTCTAAAACATGGCCTGGTTTGCGATAGTAATTGTATATTGTAACTGTACATAATGAGATGTGTGTTAGTGGAAATGTTACTGTATCACTTTGGCCACACTAACCCTCGGGCTGCTAGTTACCTAAGTTATATATATATATATATATCCCTGGTTACACTACCTGTTGGTTAAATAAGCCAGCCCTAAAGTTTCTATGTACTGGTGAGAAGGAGAGAAAGAGTTAAACGTCAGACCGCTCTCCGAAATCTCGCTTGATTGTCCCTTCCTGTAGTAAATTACAACCAACTTCTGAGCACACTCCATATTTCCCCCAACATTTTATTATATACAGTCGCAAAAAGAAAAATAATATTACCAACCATGACTGTTTCTTAAATTTCATCTATTACAGTGAAAAATATTCAATTTATTCAGGCAATAGGTTCAACATTAAAAAAAAAAAAAATATAGGTTTAATTTTTTCATTTTCAGTATATAAATTTTATTATTATCTTTAATCATTTTATCATCCATACAGATATTCTATTATAGATGGGATGAGTTATGCTGAAAGTGTGTTCATAAAAAAATTCCCGTGGTGTGAAACACACACACACAACTTTCCCTCATTCCAATTAATACAATTTAATTAATAAAAATCTTTTCAATTACCATGTTTAGAAACCTTTAAATGGGCTGGCCTTAGAAAGAAAAAAAATGTGTTAGGATTAAAAGTTGATATATGCTTGATTGCACACTGTGGGTGCCCTCTGTCTCAACATTCATTCTTGAGAATCAAATATCAGTTTAAATGTTAACAAAACCCATTTAAAATATTTTTTTGGGGGGAGGGGAATGTTTTAAATAGAACGTGATGATCCGGCCCGGAGGACCAAAGTGTTAAAGGAGATTATGAACGTATTAAACCTTGAATTAATTTACAGTAATAATAACCATTAACAAGATATAATAACCCACACAGCCTTTATAGTTAATAGTTATAATTGAATCTAATTAATAACTTCTAATGTATATTCATATTTTATAAAAATGACAAAACCGTACATTTTACTGAAGTGGTACTTTAAAGAAAAGCATAACGGTGTTGTTCCCCCCCCCCGCTCAGAACCCTACAAAAAATAAATGTTACATATAAAAGTGATAAGTATTAACTTACTAGGTACTATACGCAGTTTAAAGAAAAATCATCACAGACATTTTCCATGATAGCCTGCTTCTTATTGTAGTCATCGATCGGTTTCGGGTGTTCACCTATCACCAGGATGCTTTTTGTCAAACATTGTGATAACATAGATTTGCACAGAGCAAATTTAGTTGATACATGCAACACTTTAATTGATACACTTGTAGAACAGATTTTTGAGTTTTTAGAATTTATTCAAAAACGGTTAGGTCGATTTTTCTTTAAACTTGGAATGTTTGCTGCATAGATTGAAACGTATCATCACTTTTATTTGATACATTTTTTTTCTATAAAAATTGCTATTGAAGAGTTTTCGGCGGAATCTGTGACGATGTTACATTTCAAATGATATTTTTGCGTTATCTTTTGGAATATAATATAAACACTTAATAATGCTATCGGTGCCAGCCAATATAACTCCATCTCTAGTTTATCCTACACACCGTCGATCGTTTTTTCTGGGATAAGTGATTCGAAGCGCTGTATCTACTCTCATTGGGCCGGAGCCCTTTTGTGGAGTTAGTGACGAAGTACTCTTAGATGAAATCAAAAAGAAGGTGGTGGCGAAAAGAGCTCGTCACTGGAACACCATCCCGGGACTGAGACAGGCCAAGATCTGTCTGGGTGGTTATAACCAGGAAAGGTCGAAAGCCTGCATCAGTTTGAGTAAGAATAGGATCCGTATTATTACGGGATTCCTTACGGGGCATTGCAGACTCAGGAGACACCTGAGGAAGCTTGGCCTAGTAGATGATGGCACATGCAGATTCTGTGGATAGATAGAGGAAACTCCGATAAATCTCCTCACACACTGTGATGCCGTCATTCAAAGAAGATTTAGTAGTCTGGGCCTACTACCAATTTAGTTGATACGCAGTGCTCTGTGTAAGTCCATGTTATTAAATTGTTTTGATAAAAAGCATTCTGATAATGGGCGAACGCCTGGAACCGGTCGATGACTACAAAAATAAGCAGGCTATCACGGAAAATACCTCTGATGCCTTTCAGCTCTGCGGAACCAATCACAACAACATTCTAAGTGCTCTTTTGCCTGCCACATCAGGCAACTTGGCGATCTATTTCTTTAATCTCTCAGCTATGATGGCGCCTAGTTTTATTTTTAAATTATCTCAATATTATTAAAGAAAATGACTATTAATTATGTCCAAAGTATTATTTCAATTTATTCTATCATCACATAATATTATTCAGAATTAAATATGACATTAAAATTCCCAGTTTGATGAAAATTTGTGCGACCTTGATGTGAACTTGAGTGCGACTTTACTGAAGCGATTTTTTTTTTTTTTTTTTTTTGAAGTCAGTTTTTGAAGAATTTTGAAACATATACTTTTGTACGGATTCATTTTGCATGAGGTTTTTTCATAATAAATTAATATTATTATTTATATTTATCTATATATATTAAAATATTATAAAGGTCGTTTAAATTTATAATTTACTGGATGTATATCAAGTTGACGACGATGCATGGCTATTTCCTGACACATTTCAAAATACACAGTTATTATTTACTCTTAATTTTTTGGCAACTAATAATTATAATTTCTTAATATTTGAGCAAGTAATATTTCACGCTACAAACGCTTGATTCATTTGTATATCTTTCAAATGAAAATTGGATTATAAAAATATACGCTATAATTTTAAATTATTTGTAGATATATACGAAAATTTTGCATAGTAATTAAAAAATAATTAATTTATTGAAATTAGAATATTTGAATTCTATAAACTAATAGGAAAGTATCAAAGTCTAGGATGTTTTGCAGAATTGATAAACTATGCTTTTTCCAATTTCTAATATAACTTCGATGGGTGTAGGCAGGAAATTTAATAATTTATGCGAACATATTTATTAGCATGTATGTATTTATTAGCGAGAATGGATTTATAGGTTAGAGCGTGAATCATATGCGAGTGAGTTATGTAAATAATTGTATATAGTTTAAATTAGGATTAGGTTTAATGAGATGAAAGGAATATCAAGTACTCCATCCCACATTAGGATACCCTATAGATTCATTATAAGACTAGGATTAAATGTGTAGACGTATACTTAAATAATTGTGTAGTTGGTAATTAATATTTAAGTAAATTAAATAAATATTAGGATCAGAAAACTATATTGCATGAAATATATATATATCTTCGGGGATGGTGAATAGGTGGCTACATATCTTTTTACCTAATCTGGGGATAGCGAATAAGTGGAAATAGTGCCATAAATGGCGAATCTCAATAGTATCAACAACAAAAATACAATTTTGGGCGGCATGTATTCTAAAATATTTCGAAAATATGAGATGACGATTGAACTATACTTTGGACATATAAAAGGATTTGAAATTGATTACTGTTGTAGAGATATCAAATCTGGCATATTTGATGTTTTCTAAACCTTTTTTGGATTTGGAGTGTAAGTGTTCAGTGTTCAAAGGGGCAATGGTGCGTTTCCGTACCCGTTATTGCTGTGGAGCAGTCCCTGGCTTGGCATCTTTGACTTTGAACATTATAAGATACTTCTTGAATGTAGCTTATTAAATCAGGGTATACAATAGATCATATGAATGGTAGATGAAAACTCCAGCTCAGAGGCGGTTGCAGAACTTTATTAATAGCCTATTCGCCCACACTTACTGCAGAACTACTACAAAACCGCTTAAGAAGCATGATAGGCCTGATAACGGATAGTTTGCGCAAATTTTTTTCTGGAAGAAGTGGAAACAGCACTGGCACGTGCACGTGTCACAGTGGGGGAAGCTAATATGGCTGAGCCCCCCTTCCTCTTTGGGAGTGTAGGAGAATTTGACGCCTTCTAACCACCCAATAGCCTCTCTCTGCCGATGTCTAAGTCTAATTAAATAGGATGTAGAAATTTCTCTAATTTGTGGGTGCCATAATATACCCATGAGAATCGCGTTGGCGTAAGCTTGCTAATCAACCCACACAGAATCTATTTATCTACGAAATTCTATTTGGCCAATAGTTAAACAGTGTGGATCAATTTTATTTTTATATATATAAAAAAAAAAAAAAAAGCCTCGTTTTAATTTCAATAAAAAATACCACGAAAAAAATATTTAATTAAAAATCACAAAGCTCAGTTCAAACACACAGAAAATATTCTTTTTCTTCATAAAACGGGAAATATACCTTTTAGCAGGAAGTTTTAATATAATTATACAAGCATGAGAGAGGAAGAAATTTTAAGATATGGAGATGGGTGCTGATAACAAAATAAAAAGGAAGATTTTTCAGCAGTTAAAAAAGGAAGATTCAGCAGCTAAATATCTCTTTCCCATAATATCTGCTTAAAAAACAGCTGGTAATATATTCTTTTTCTAACGCTATCATTTAATAATATAACGTTAATTAAAATTATAATTATTTGATTTATTTTCATTTTTACTTCTCTTATTGCGTGTAAGAGTAGGCATTCATTCCTGCCAAATATATGTTTTTGGGTTCCTATGAGTAGAGAAAATATTTTATTAGCGAAATGTTTGTAAGTGCGTAAATATGCAAAAAATGTTTCTCAAAAACGGAAAACTTCCACAACCAAAAATGTGACTCCAATAAAGGTATTTTTTTTTTCAGATTTTCACAAAATACTCCTACAATTTTCATTAAACTTCGTATACTATCTAAACAAATAAAAATGCCTATCACTTTTATATAAAATATTTTTCCAGTAAAATTGATATACGTGGGGGGTGGCTCTGAGAGAGGCAGCAAATGTTTTTAGGTTTCAGTTTGTGTCAACATCATCAGCACAATGTCAGGGGTCAACACTACTATTGCATATATTATTAAGTTACGAAAGTTATTCGCAAAGTAAGGTTACAAGATTTTAAAAAAAAATACAAAAATGAATATATTTTAATAAAAAGGGATTATAGTGTAAGGTATTACATTACATTTTTTCCCCACATAATCACCATTTACTTCAATATATTTTGTCAGCCTCTGGGACGAGTATTTTCATTCCTGTGTCTCATAGAGGTCTCCACTTTGATTTTCACCTCATCATCATAGGAAAAGTATTTTACAACCAAGATGTTCCTTCAATTAGTGAAGAGATTTTAATTGCTAGATGCAAGATCGGGACGGTCTGCGATGGGGTGGACTAAAACATCCCAACTTTATGAGGTAAGCAACTCTTGTGTCGCAGGAGCGATGCGCGAACGAGCATTGTCATGAAGGAGACAGACTTCCTTCGTCAGCATTTTCCGTCTTCTTCTTTTTTTTTTTTTTTTATGGCTCTGCGAAGTTTCTTGAGGATCTTACAGTATCTTGCAGCGTTTTTCTTTTTTTTACCTTTCTGCGAAATTCGACGAGCAGAACCTTTTTTTCTATCCTTGAGCTGATGTCCGATTTTGAAGTATTCTCACTGAAAGAGAATGGATATGGTAGAGCTGCATTGATTGTCGTTTGCTCAATGGGGTATGGTGGTGAACTCATGTTTCATTTGGTGTCACAATAGAGTCAAGAAAAGTCTTGCCTTCAATCTTGAAACGCTCCAGAAACTATCAAGCGGCTCAGATTCTGTGGATTTTCTGTTCTACAATAAGCATCTATTTCGCACACAACTTGCGATATCCCAGTCGATCACTTACGATTTCATGCACAAGAGTTCGTAAAATTTCAGGACAAAGTTCGTGCCGGTCATCAACAGTCGAATGGCGATCAGAACGAAGATGAACTACAATTTTTTTGCACCAGCTCATCAATCACCATAGACGGCCGTCCACTACTCTCTTCATCGAGAATTTCCGTCCTTCTTAAATAGAACTTCCGTACCCATTTTGTACATGAACATCGACTCCATTAAACTCGTGGTTTACATTCAGATAGCATTTACTTCACACTTGGCGGGAATTGGAATGAGAACGCTCATCTTTAACTTTCAGCACAAAGAGATTTAGGAAGCTACTGACGTCTGGCAGTGCTTCCGTTAGCTTGCCGCTAAGCAGCAGTGTTACCAACTTTGAAAAAAATATTTCCCTGCGAGAGCTATGGATCTTGTTACCTTACTTTCTGGATTACTCTCGTACTAGAGAGTTTAGAAAGCATTGCTAGAATTCCAAATTTGAAGAAAATAGTCGTCACCTGGCAGTGTGATTTCACAGAAACGATTTTTGAGGTTTTTTTTTTAATTTTCTAAAAAATCGCTAGAATTCTTAAAAATACAAACTGTTGAAACAAAATAATTTTACTTTTATTTAAAAAAAAGAGAAGTTTTGCAAATTTTTGTTTATGGGTCTGAGGAATCTGTGAGGTTACAAATGTTATTGAGGTTTGTTCAATGTTATTGGCGCCGTCTGAAGGACTGCAATGTAATCACTTCAAGTACCAAGTACTATTGGCAACCATGTTAAATTTGTAGGTTTTACATTACGAGCAAGTCATATCTGTATTTTTTCCCTTGAATCTATTTACAACATTCTATTATTACAAAGTAATACTGCATGCTATGAAATAAATATATATACATCAAATAAATACACATTAGTATATTAAAAGATCAATATACATTAGTGTTAGATATACGTCCATAAAATGTCAGTAATAAAAGGTTTAATGGCTGTATAATCACTACGAATATTTACAAAATTGAAAACTTTGATTAAACATAAAATCTAAACATTTATAATCAATCAACTTTAATCTAATTTATTTTAATTTAATTATTTTAATTTTATATCTGATTATTCTAATATTTTTGAAAATTAATAAAAATGACATTAAATTTAAATTAATAGAATTCCTGTTATAGTTATTATACTTTTTAGGTTTTTACAATTAGTCAAAGTCTATTTAGTTGACAAATATCAGAAATTGTATGGTGCATTTTGTCTTTAGCGTACTTTTCGTTAGTGGCCTCTAGTTCATGTGAGTGTTTCCTTCCTAATTTTTCCCCTTCAGTGTACACCTGTTAAGAGGACATATTACGATCGTATCAAATTTTTGAAATGGATTTTTCATAGTAAGTACAGAAGGGAAGGGATGTTAGCGTGCAGGACTCCCATGCGGTTGGTCCCGCCCGGGTTCAAGTCCAGTAGCGTTGCTTCCTAGGATTATCACTTCCTAGGAGCCTCTGCAGCCCGGTGATGAGCAGTGCACGGAAAAGGATACAAAGGGGGGGGCAATACATTTTTCAGGACGCAGTGATATCTTTTATAACATCTATAGCCTATGGGAATACAAGTTTTTGAGATCCCCTGAGTACGAAACTGTGTGTAAACAAAATATCTCTCAATAACGAAAAATCGCAAGAAGTTCAAACTTGATACATATTAGGTTTTGTTAGCACTAGTACATTTGATATGTAATGGGATCCGAATCATTAAAGATTCATAAGATCCGAAAACCGGAGAAGCACATATTAAATGAATCAAATTTATTGAATATGTGAATGGGTCCGCAATGCTGCATAACATCTGGTATTTTATCCGTCATTGCATGCATATACTATTTTGTTCCTGACCGGTTTCAGATTTTCATCCACCGTCAGTGCAAATTCACCAAGTTCGTGTAGATAGTTTATTTCATCGTAATGTTTCTGTTACACTCATACCTGTTGGTTTGTTGATTGTAAAAATGTGGGGAGTTTATAAGGTTATGTTGCTATGTGTGTGTGTGGCTTAATGACAATATTGAATTATTATAAATTATGATTAGATATTAGAAAATAGTGTATAATTTAGTTATAAAGTATCCTTTATTTAGTTATAAAATGTTCTTAAAAACATGCTATTTATTACACACTATTTTCTATTACACTAATGTGTAATTATAATTTATAATAATTTCATTTTGCCATTAAACACACACACACATAAAAACATAACCTTATAACCTTATTGGCCGCTCTGAGGGCTTTGAGCAAGCCATGGTGGAGCTCGAAACTAGTGGAAGAATGTAGGAGAAGGCTTAATGCTTTGGCTCGGAGGGGTAAGGTGCGTCTCTATTAGTACCCGGACATGTGGGAATAGAGGGCAATGAGAGGGCGGATCAGTTGGCTAGGAAGAGATCATCATTACCATTTTGTGGTCCTGAACCAGCCCTTTCTGTCACTAAGAGGTTTCGCGACAAACAGATTGGACTTTGGGAGACGAGATTGTTAGAGAAATGCTGGGGGGAAAGATTTATAATAGGAATTAAGCAGCGAGTTTCGGAATACCTCCTGTCCCTTAGTAGGTGAGGACCTTGTTGGGGGTAGTGACTGGACACACTTGGGTGTCTAGTCACATGTTTAACATAGGGAGGACGTCTAGTCCCATTTATCAGAATTGCGATGACGAAGTCAGGGAAACGGTGTATCATTATTTATATCAGTGTCCCCTTTTCGCTGGTACTAGGTTTCGCGTATTTGGGAGGGTACCACTCTCGCAGGATTGCCTAGGCGAGTTGGAATTAAAGGGTATCTTGGGATATTGTAGACTGACCGATAAGCTACGGGGAAGATTATTTAAGGGGATGATATGAAGGGCATCGGGGAGATAAAAGCCATATAGGCCACCAGGCACCCGTATAATAATGATAATAACCTTATAACCTCCCCAAATATATACAACCAACAAACCAACAAGGGTGAGTGTAACAAAAACATTACGCTGAAGTGAACTTTCTACAATAACATACTGAATTTGCTTTGACAATAGATGAAAAAGCGAAATTGGTCAGGAACAAAATAAATATGCATGCTACGACGGATAAAATACCAGAATCAAATTTAGTTACTCCCCAGCTAGGCCAGACTAGGAAGGGACAGTTAGATTCATATAAATAGAGCGAGAGAAGTATAGTTTATGACCAGTTTTAACGACCAGTCAGCAACCTACTACTACCTTCTCATCACTCACCAGTCTGTCTCCTTATACCTAACTTCTCGCTACGTAACTTCTATTGTAAAGGACTTGCAGTTTGTGTGTTCAGCTTATATTCTAGTTTATTTCTCTAACTCTCTCTACTTCTCATATCCATTATAGCTAATAAAGCTGTTTTACAAATTGTGTCAACTCGGAAATGCAATTTTATTGAATGGTACTTTAAGATTTTTTTTTTTTTTTTTTTGCCATTTTTTCGAAATGGTAACAACTTTTTTTTTTAACCTGGAATACATAAATCTTCTGAACACACAAATGTCAATTATTATTTTTATTCGCAGCACTTCTAATATATTTTTTAGAGGGTTCTGAGGGATTTCCTCTAAAGTACCCCTCCACGATATGATTTTATCATCCAAATAATATGAAGATATAATAAATACGTATATTGTTAGAATTTAAAATTTGAAGACAATTAGTAAACCGGAAGTGCCAGTTTATTGCACAGGTTTATTTTTATTTTATTTTTTTAAAGATTTTTTTGTAATTTTTTTTAAAACTGCCAGAACGATTTTCTTTAAACTTTCTAATGCTATTTGCGCAGATATAAGACGCTGATATTATCACTTTAATTTGCACCATTGTTCGGGAAAAATTAAGTTTTGGCGATTCTGAGAAAAATTTCAATTTTTATTTAGGTTTGTACGATGTTATTAAATTCGCTCCTTCTGGACTTCAGTGTAATTACTTCAACTTTTTATTATGTTTTGGGTAGATACGACATGATTGGGGTAGATCGTACAAGTAGCACCACCCTTTCAGTATTTATGCTAGGAAATGGATACAAGTTTAAAGAGAATTATCTGTCAATTTTATAATTGAATTAACCGTATTTAGCCATTGTTATTTGAAAGTTCCACAACAGATTATTATTTTTATTCTCAGCTTTTTCCGCTGGTATTTAAGATGAGGTACGGGTATTAAACCAAGCACTCTCACCTATTCAACTTTCTCACCAACCTGCAAGAGCTTAAAATGACAGGCTTATATATCTGGATATAAATCTCTTGTCTTAGCCCTAAAGTCTTAATGCTATCATGTAGGACTTGTGGAATTATCCCAGTTACTGAGAGGACTATAGGAACAACATTTACTTTTTCCAATTTCCACATATTGGTAATCTCTTCTTTTAATTCCTGGTATTTGCGCATCTTTTCGCTCAGAGTACCCTGAATGTTGTGATCACCGGTAATAGCAATATCGATCAAATGCGCCACTTTCATTTGCTTGTCCCACAACACTACAACAGGTCTGTTGTTTGGGATCGACCTATCTGTAATAATCGATCTGTTATAATAGATCATGTCACTTATCAGACTCAAGCAAAGAAGATGGATTATATTTATAATAGGGCACACTCTCTTCCAGCAATCCAACTTTAATGCCAATGCCCTGATGGATAAAGGCAGCTATCTGATTGTGACGCTACAGATACTCAGCCTGTGCCAATGAACTACAAGCAGCCAATACATCCTGAATGGTATCCGGTTTATCAAGGCAACGTCTGCACCTGTCATCCTTCACTTCCGGATCATATATAATAAATTTTCTGTAGTTCCTAGAGCCGATAACTTAGTCCTGGATAGCAACAAGAAATCCTTAGGTCTCGGGAAACAGCTCACCCCTCCTCAACCATGCGTGCGACGCTATTTTGTCGACGAATGATTGGTCAAGGGTGTGGGGATGTCTTCCATGGTGTGTCATGCTCCTCCATTCCCTTTGCTTTTCATCATTAGTAAACAACAGTTCATTTTCCTGTTGTGCTCTCTCGTGTGCCAAATTTAATGGAGTGTACTATAAATCCGCAGAACATACACTCCTATGCAATGGACGAGTCCTGCTTTTTTATTATTATTATTATTGTTATTATTATTATTATTATTTTTTTTTTTTGGCGCATCAACTACTGTGGTTATTAGCGCCCTCAAATCATTATTTACTTTCTTTTACTAACGCCGCTCGATCTGGGATGACACATGCTGCTAACCTAGTTGGCTTCTTGCGCAACACCTTGCTGAACAAGGCAGAGAAGAGCCCCAGGTTCTGAACCTTTCCCCACACGTCCCCACTTATATCATCAATCTAGTCGATGAGGGGTATTATTATTATTATTATTATTATTACTTTTAAACTATCATGGCTTCACTTTTTTTAAACACCGACTGCTTAATATTGGCTATTATTACATTTGCAAGCCTTTTTTAATATTTAAGTTTTCTACAGTTAAAACCTATAGAGTTTCGATCGTAATAATAATCTAATCAGACAGGCAGTGAACTAATTATTGAACATGAAGCGATCTATACAACAGCCTCATTTAATCAAATATGTCTTTTGTTATCATTTCTATTATGGCTAAATTTGCCTTAAAATGAAATTTAATCTCTACTATTACATAATAGTTACGTCCATATTGTTTTAATTTTAATTCAAAACTCTGAGAAAGAGTTTAAATACGCTTTTCCTCATTGTGTTTCTCACAATTCAATGCCAAACTAATTTCCATATTTCTTGGAATTTATTAATGAGGATTTAAAATTTCCCTATAAATTACTAATATTGAAGAATCCATGGATCTTTAGTAAACGTTGTAATTTGTGTTTAGCGAGCCTTGTATTAAATAAAGAAGCTTATTCTTTTTTCAGGTCACTTGTATTGATTTTAATATTTAAAAGAAGGAATATTTATTTAATTGAGTGAAAATTTTAAGCTAGCTGATTTCTTCACTGATACTGACTTATTGCTATAAGGGATTTCATAATTTGAATTCGACTATACGAATTCTAGGCCTCGTATTATAGGCCGCTAGCCAAGTAATGCCTCCATCAAGCTCCAACAATATTTAAATGTTAGTTTAGAATCCAACGACGTAGTTTCGCCCAAAATTCCTCAAAATTAACATATCCGAATAAAAAAAAGGTTTAAAATAAAACTGATAGTTTTCTTAAGAGTGTAGTTCGTATAAAAATTATGTATTTTCCCGAACCTCTACTTTTCCAAAGATCAACCCCCCGCACTGAATTAATCCTGCCCTTATAAGGAATTTACTGAAAAATTATTGGATCTGTCCCGTTTACTTACGAAGGTGTTTGGTTGCGAAGGTTATCCCTAGGCCATTTCCTTTTCAGTCTGCTTGATGTATCCTGTGGCAAGCATAAATTGGAGATGAGAGAATTGTAATGATGTGATGGTGTTTCTTGAAACTTTTTGTATTTGGTTGTGATTGTATCTGTTCTCGAATGGTACATTGTGGTCACTGTGTAGTGTAAGGTTTGAGACGTAGTAGGGTGCGGCAGTAATGTGTCGTAGAAGTTTAGATTGGAATGTTGGTAGAACCCCAAACTTGGCAACCGTGCAGCCATATAGGTCGAATTGTAGTTTTGTAAATTAGTATCATGTTGTAGAGATTGTCTTTACAATCTTCGTAACTTTAGAAATCTTTGATTCAAAGCCTGTCTTTTAAGTCTGTTGTCGGGGTTCCAAGTTTTAATCGGCGAGCTAATTGGTCTACAAGATAGCGTATAAAACAGTTTTCTCCGGGAGCGTTGTATCGTTAAAGTAAACTGTCGGGCCTATATGTTTACATAGTGTGAATGTCATGTGCGTAGATTTTAGACTTAATTTCGATTCTCCATTTGTTACACCATTGTTGAATTATCAAGTTTAAAGTTAGTGGAGAAATTAAGTTAAAGTTTTTTTTTTTTTTGTAAAAATCGTGAGCAAATAAAAAAGAAAAAAAAATTAACAAATACGACAAAATGATATTTTCAATTAACAGTTTCATTAAATTAGCAGTGTCAATTAAGGCGCGTTTTCACGAGTCAAGTTTAATTGACCGATTTTAGTTGATCAACAGAATTAAATGAAAAACCTAGTGAGAACCTTTTGTTTCAATAAAGTTGATCAACTTTTTAGTGGATCAGCAAAAGTTTGACCGGGTCTTTCAAGTATAACGCATCTTTCAGTCGAACCCACCATCTTCAAGTATTGGCGAGTGTGAACTTCAGATCGCCCAATTGCCCTCTCAGTTTGCTTTCAACTCATAGAGTGCTCCGTGTCGTTATTGAAACGGTTTGATCGATTTCAGTTGAAACGTATGAATCAAAACTGATTCAAGTCGCATTCAACTTTTGCTGATCAACTGAAATCGGACAACTAAACTTGACTCGTTAGAACGCGCCTTTAGCAGTTTGGGAAAGTTCTGAAAACATGAAGAAATAATAAAAAAAAATTATAAACTTTCCGTAAATTTCTCCACCCACTAAATTTAACCAATTTTGTTTACAAAATAAATTGTTTACAAGATATTTACGAAACATATATCTGTAACTCTAAAAGCATATTGGTAATTAATGAGAAAGGAAGCGCTTACTGTGTATGTATAACTATAAGGCGTTGAGTAGTTCATGTGTCTTCACTTCCAGGTTGGTGTTAGAACGTTCTAAAAGACTGAAAGAGCTTTCTTCTCTGAAGGATGTGCTTCTAGTCTGGGTACCAAGTCACATAGGGAATTTTTGGGAATGAGGAGTAGATAGGTTTGCCAAATTAGGCGCCTCTCTCCCTTTCATTGGTCTCGAGCCTGCTGTTATCGTCTCTTTTGGCACATGTCTGTCAGGCTTCCAATCATGGACAGCTTCACAGCATTCATTCTTGTGGATGAGGTCAGTTGGTTGTCGGACAGGGCTGTTAGTAGACGTTGTTGTCTCTTTCACGGAGCTCTCTCAGGCATCTAATTGGATCACATACTGGACATTGTGGTTTAGGGAGACATCTCTACGTCTTAAGATATCTTGAGGTCAGTGTGTAGTGTAAGGTTTGAGACATAGTAGGATGCGTCAGTAATGTATCGTAGAAGTTTAGATTGGAAGGTTTGGTAGACCCCTCCAAACTTCGCAACCGTACAGCCATGTAGGTGGAATTATAGTTTTGTAAATTAATATCATGTTGTAGTTTGTCTTTGCAATCTTCATAACTTTCGAAATCTTTGATTCATTTTGTAGAGTCTGTGAGTCAGAGAAGGAAACACCCATCCCTTTTATGACAGATTGTCTGGGTTGTGAGGAAATTAGGTTCAAGACCTTTGTTCGGAGTGTGGAAGAGCTTAGGCTATTTCCCCTTAAGATTACTGCCCGATGTGTTTGGACTGCGGTGAATCTTAGACGGATTAGACCCGGTTCTGGATATTTCTTCTACATCCGGTTTGTTGTTGTTTATCTTGCGGTAGTTATATGGGACCAGTGGGGCTTTGGATAGCGTAGGGTTCAGTCCTTCCCCACAGACAAATAATAATAATAATAATAATAATGTATAACTTCATCAAAGAAAGTAAAATAAAAATATAGGTCGAATTAGGTATTATCTTTCTTTATATTTCAGGTCTGAGTACACTTCACATATCAAATTCATACCACAGAGATTTGACCAAAACAACCATAACCACAAAATTGTTTAAGAGCTTTTAAGAACAAGAGCCACAACTCTCAACAAATCTCTGCAATATTGGGACAAGGAAGAAGTGGAAGTGGGTTGAATAGCTTACAAAATAAAGATCGAAAATAGAGTCTATGTTAAATTTGAAAAGTAATGGCAGTATTCATTTTTCTCCTCCACTAATAATGCCAATTTGAGGCATTAGGAAGTTAAATTAGCAATGTCAATTTATGTTGTTTTTTTTCTCCAGTCTTCGAAAATCTAGTGTAAATCACTCGCAGGATTTTCTCTTACCGCAATTACATACAATTTTATGAACTAAATTTCATTAAAATTTAATTTAAAATAAAAAAAGAAATCATTAAAATACCAATTTTTATTAATTGCAATATTTACAAACATTTAACGAAGCTTGCCACAAAAAAAAAAAAAAAAATCTGGTGTAAAACACTCGCACAACTTTCTCTTACTCCAGTTCTCAAAATTATAATTGACAAATTTTGTAAATAGTTCGTATATCAAATTTAATGAAATTCGTCGGAAACTGAAAAAAAAAAAACCGTGCAGTAAAAACGCATTTCCGGTTTATTAATTTTCTTGAAACTAGGAATTTTGGCCACCTATTTATTTCTAATTTATTTTGTTTGGATGATAGAATTGTATAATCAACTATGATAGTACTTTAGAGAAAAACATAACCCCCCGCAAAAGCCCCCATAAATGAATTTTTCCAAAGAAATGTTACAAATAGATGTTGTAGCTCTCTAAAGTGCAGTTAATATAACAAGTTTGAAGAAAATCTTCGAAGCCATTTTTGAGAAAATTGCCACAAAGTAAAAAAAAAAAAATCATTTAGTAAAGTGGTAAAGTAAACGCACTTCCGGTCATTCGATTTTTTCAAACTTGCAATTTCAACAACATATTTAGTTAAAGCTTATTAACATTATTTAGATGACAGATTGTCTAATAAACTGAAAAAGCATTTAGATGAAAACCTAAACCCGTCCCTCCCCCAAAAGTGCCATTAAATGAATTTTGCCAGAGAAATGATTCAAATAAAATTATTAAATCTTTGTAACAAGTATTAAATCTTTGTATTGATATAATAAGTTTAAAGGAAATCGTCGGAGAAAATCGCATTTTGAGAAAATCGCAATAAAGTAAAAAAAAAAACCACTAGTAAAGTAGAACTTCCGGTTGAGGAACTTTGATAGACAACATACTGTCAGATTCCATGGTGACAACTAAGCGGAATATCAAGTTTCAACTATCTAGAATTTTTTCGTTATTGAGCTATGCTGTTGACATACTTACACACACAGACCATTTGCTAAAAACCATTTTTTTTTTTGGACTTAGGGGACCTCAAAACGGATATTTCCGGTGAAAACTGGATATCGAAAATTTGGCACGATAACAATACTTCTGAAAGTAAAAAAGGTAGTGACGGTTAATGGAAATTTACTTTGTCTGTATGCCAAACAACTCTGGCCCAAATAAAGCTTTTGTGGAAGCAATTTAAAAATTAAACATAATTGACATTGGGTCCGCCCATAAATGTCTAACATGAATTTTCTCAACAAACTGTTCAACAATAAAAGTGATAGGCTTTATATCTGTCCACTTAGCATTCCAAGTTTAAAAAAAATTCCTAGCGGTTTTTGAGAAATTCTCCCCCCCCCCCAAAATAATCCAAGTTAGTAAAGGCGCAGTTTCATCATATTGAAGTGATAATTTAGTTTATAGGACAGCCTAACATTGCTCTTCCCCCAAAACCACCCACAAAATATTGTAATATCACAAATGAGCTTTCTGTATTTTCACTTTTTTCAGATATTCTGTTAACACATACATACACACACACACACACACACACACACACACAATGCGGACCATCCGCTAAAAACAATTTTTCCGTCCTTCATCCACCTCTTATTGGGTTTTCGAACGCTTCCTTCGAGGCCACTTGGCTTGTATTCTAACATTTTCCAAAGGCCCTACACTCATTACCCAATATTCTTTTTACATGGCTGGACCCGGAGCAATCTTCTTGTTTCGATTGAAAACGACAGATTTTTTTCTGCATGTACGGGATCCCTTATTTGGACATTTGGAATTCACTGCAAACGCAAAACACCCGCAGCTTCTCCTCCGAAAATCCATTTCTAGGCCTAAGAGCTTCCCAACCATTTTCTACAAACATTTATTTATTATTTACACGGGTATTTACACCGTTTAGTGCATCCCGTTGCCCAAAAGAGTTTCGCTCCAGTATTCTCTATCTTGCCATTCTCCTTCACGTAGACCTCTAGCCATCAGAGCTTCCGTCACGCCTACTGCGGCGTCTTCTCTCCACCGGCCTATACTGGAGCATTTTTTTTTTGGTCATCTTTCTCCACTCATCCTCATGGCATGACCATACCAAATTAACTGTCGGGTTTCTACGTCGTGGATAATGTTGCAGGAACGCCGGGGGCGCCGCCGTATTTCCTCGTAAGGGATATGATCCAAACTGGAGACTCCACAGCTTCTCCTCCAGAAGTCCATCTCAGTGACCAGAAGTGTTCTTTCCAGTTTTCTTGTAACCGTCCAGCATTCCAAACCATAGAGGGCTACACTTTCTATGAAGGCATGATAAATTTTTCTTTTAACTTCCAAGCTAACCTGCTTGGACCATAAGATAGAGTTCAGTGCCCTCACCATGTTCCTACCAGACTGGGTTTTCTTTAAAATGTCCGCGTCACTGGTCCCCATTTGGTTGATTGAAAACCCGAGATATTTGAAATCATTTACCGGGGAAATAAACCAATTATCATCAATCTTTAAGGTAGCCCCTATTTCGCCACAAACCATATATTCTGTCTTTTGTTTGCTGGCCTCCAATCCCCAATTGACGAATTCTTCATTTAGTTTCCTCATCATGTACGCCGCGTCATCGGCATCTTCCACTATGATGACTTGATCGTCAGCAAACTGCAGTGTATATAATGTGTCATTTCCAATTCTGATCTCCATACCTCGGTATTTCCTTTTCCACAGGTCCAGCACATGTTCCACATAAATATTAAAAAGAGTGGGTGATAGCGAACATCCTTACTTTAGCCCCTTTTTAATCGGAAAACTATCTGTTACAAAACCCTTCATTTGGACGCTTGCTGTGCGGATCTGTAAAGACTTTTTATGGCTTTTTATGACATTTGAAAATGTATCGGCTTAGGCCTGCTTGCTGGAGTGCTTCCCACAAATTAATAAGAGGCACAGTGTCGTATGCTTTTTTGAGGTCGACGAATATTAAATGGACCACTCTGTTGCATGCTATCTATAAACATAAATCGATGAACATGAATCTCTGAAAAAATTTATATACATAAATACCAGAAATTTTATCCAGAACATCTTCCCGGGAAAAAAATGATTGTTGATGAAGTAGCGTTGTTTCAAAAGTTCCACTTGAGTGATACTATACTATACAAAGTATAATATAGACCTGTTGCATATATAATATTAAGACCTATTAGTAGTACTGCTAGAATTCCTAATTAGAAGAAAATCAGTTAACTTGAAGGGCAATTTTACAGAATAGGCTTTTGAGTATTTTGGAATTTTCTCGAAAACCACCATAACGATTTCTCCTTTAAACATGGAATACTAAGTACAAGGGAATAAACCTATCACTTTTATTTGTAATATTTTTCTAAAAAAAAAAAAAAATATCTTTAGTTGATACACCATCTACACGGCTGACTTACCAACCCATCCTTGTACATCTATACACACCTTCGCCGATGACACAGCAATCCTATCCTCAGGTTCGGACCCCGTCCTCACAATTCGTAAATTACAAGCCCATCTTCGTAATCTAGAAAATTGGCTTACCAAACGGAGAATCAAAATAAACCCTACTAAATCTAAATATATTGTTTTTACCCTCAACCGTAAAATCCTTCCTCCGGTCTACATACACAGCAATCCTATACCGCCTGCAGATCATGTGAGATATCTTGGATTATACCTGGACAAAAGACTTACATGGAAACCTCATACTCGACTGAAAAGAAAAGACCTCAACACAAGATACCGACTACTCTCTAAACTACTTGACAAACGTTCAAAAATAACTTTACACAATAAAATAAGACTATACACTTCTCTCCTTATGCCGATATGGACTTACGGACTAGAACTCTATGGCGCTGCCAAAAAATCAAATCTAAACCGCATACAAACCTTACAATCTAAAATTCTTCGCCGAATAGCTAACGCTCCTTTCTATGTTTCAAACCTCACTCTACATACTGATCTCGTAAGTTCCATTCGTAGCAGACCTTGCTAAATCCCGTTACATCAAGTTCCATGAAAAGCTCAGATCGCACCCGAATCCTCTCGTACAGCACCTTTCTTCCCGATCACTTCCCGAACATCCAGTCCGACGGCTCAGGCGCCGATGGCCACGAGATCACTTGAATTAATGTTGGCCACCACTGGGTGACTAACATTCACGTTAATTGCACGCCAATTTATACTTCTTCTCAACATAATTACTTGTTGTGCATTATGTTACACAGTTGTAAATTTCAAATAAAAAGATATAAAAAAAAACAGAAAAAAAAAAGTTGATTCTGAGGAATCTGAAACGTTAAAAGTCAAATATGTTTGTTCAATATTATTGGCGTTTTCTACAGTATAACCTTGCTATACTGTTCGGCTTATAGACTGACACTTATCCCCTCAACAGCTGTATATTTATATACCCCACCCCAATGGAATATACCACGTGCTCAATGGAACGCAAAACATGTATTTCCGGTCCAAAAATTAGTTTCGAAAATTTTGCACGATCCTTATATTTTTTTTTTTATACCAAGTGGTAGAAAATAATAATAATAATAATAAACCATACAAATAAATAAATAAATTCAATTCAGTTGGATGGAAGAAATATTTTTATTATACTCTCCCGCAGATTATTATATTTTCTGGGTCAAAGATTATTCCTAAGGAATCATATCCCCAATGCCCAAAGTCCAAGATTCTCTGTCCTTCCATTCCCCTTCCCGAAGACCTCTAGATGCCATTCCTTCGGTGATACCCTCCATCAAAGTTTTCCTAAGCCTGCCTTTCCTTCTCGTCTCACTAGGAATAAAATCAATGATTTTCCTAGGCCATCTCTCACTATTCATTCGCATCACGTGGCCGTACCATTTTAACTTACGTGTTTCAACGGAATACAAAATATTTTTTTTTATTCTAACACGTCTTCGGATTTCCGGATTTGGCAAGTGCCATATCTTGGAGACTATACAGCTTCTTCTCCAGAAATCCATTTCTAAGGCCAATAGCTTATCTTCTAATTTCTTTGTTAGGCTCTAAGTTTCTGTCACGTAGAGGAGGATTATACTAGCTAAGAAAACGTGGAAGAGCCTTTTTTTAATTTCCATGCGGATAGATTTACTCCAAAGTACCGAGTTTAATAATTGGATAGCTTGTCTTCCCTTTACAATTTTCTTTTGGATATCCAATTCTGAAGACCCAGTAGCTGATAACCAGGCACCTAGGTGCTTAAACTCGCTACACGGATATAGCTGCCAACCATCCTCAATCAGGGACGTTGGAGAAGATCTGCCTACCACCATGTATTGCGTTTTGGACTTACTGACCTCTAAGCCCCATTCTGAGTACGCTGCGAGCAACTTTCTCAACATGTATGCTAGGTCTTCCCCATCTTCAGCAATAAGATCTTGATCGTCCGCAAACTGCAACGTGTATAGGGTATCTTCTCCCACTTTCACTCCCATTTTTGAGCATTTTCTCTTCCAATCCGGAAGGGTCACATCGACGAAGATGTTAAAGAGGACGAGCGAAACACTTGAGTAAAATTCAATTTACTCAAAAAAAGAATGATGAAATAAAAAAATTGACTTAAATATATGTAGATAGTATCCTGGGTTAATAGAAAATCGTTAAAATATATCGTTTTGGATGGTTTCAAGAGGAAGTGGGGCGATAAATCCAAATGCATAGCGATTAGAAACTATACTGAGTCGCAAAGAAATGGAGAAGGTATGCAAGAGTAAAACTTGGAGCAAGAAAACCAAAGCATACAACTGTGGGAATTCTATGGTGAACCTGATTTCCGTGGTTGAGTGATATTAAGAAAATGCCTGCATATAGGTTTCCTAAAATAACTCCTGAATCATAAACCCAGAAGGACAAAATAAAAGAGAATACCCTCACCACAACCCATTCCCCCATCTTAAATGGATAAATGACATCGAAAATAATTCTGCAAAAACTGGGAGTCGAGAAGTTGATGAAAGGAGCGGAGACGTAGAGAAATAAATAATAAGCTGTTAATGAAGCGTATAAGTTCTATGTAGGAAAACAGAGGTTAATTAATTTTTTTTTTTTTTTTTTTTTTTGCAAAAACTCGTCACGCACATATTTTCGCATATTGTATTTTTTGCCATATTTTTGAAATCGAAAATTTTGTGCGCAGAAATACATTTCTGAGATATCGTGAGTATAAAAAAAAAAATAAATAAAACACGTTCTAAAAATTGGTGTATTTTATATAATATACAGTGAATAAACGTTTAACATAAAAACGCGTAACATGATAAATCGGTTAACATGAAATCATATTGCGGTCCCAATAAAATACTACGTAATTTCATACATTTTTTTCTTTTCGCTTAACACGAAAAGTTTTCACTTCTCGAACGAACAAAATATGTGATTGTTTTTCCTGAGTCACATCGTTACGCATATTTTTTTGGTTTATTTTATTTCGTTAGACGGTATAAAATAAACAATGGCTGCCACTGTTGCTAGGTTTCCGCCTTATCTTTGAGAAGGTAAAGGTACCGCCATTGTCAAAACATTTCAATTAGTTTTCGAATTCGATGAATTTTGTGTTTTTTTTTTTTTGTTTTTTTTTTGTAATTTTAATATATAAACTTACAATGTACAATGTACATTTTACGTGTACAATGGTAGAGAAATCGGGACAAACAAACCGTTATTTTATCGTTCAAAACACGAAATAATATTTCGATCACCCCAATTTTATGTTAATTTTTTTTCACTGTAATGAAAGACTGGAATTTCTAAAAAACTGGAAATATTCAGAAAAATTCGAACTTAAAATCTTATTTGATAAATCGCAGAGCACGTAATAATTAACAGACAAAAATTGTTAATTGAATAATATCATTTTGTTGTATTAGTTAATTTTTTTTATTTTTTTTCATGATTTTGACGGAAAAAAAAATAACTTTAACTTAGTTCCTTCAATAACTATAAACTTGATAATTCAACAATTGTGTAACAAATGGAGAATCAAAATTAACAATCTAAAATATACGGACATGACATTCACACTATGTATATGCCCAACAGTTTACTTTAACGAGACACCGTTCCCGCAGAAAACTGTATTACACTCTATCTTGGATCTCCACTAGATCGCCGATTAAAACTTGGAATCCCGACAACAGACTTAAAAGACAGGCGTTGAATTAAAGATTTCGTCAGATACGATGATTGCAAAGACAATCTCTACAACATGATACTAAATTACAAAATTATAATTCAACCTATATGGCTGTACGGTTGTGAAGTTTGGGATTCTATCAAAAATCTTCCAATCTAAACTTCTCGTAAAATACACATTATTGATGCACCCTACCACGTATCACACTTTACACTACACACTGACCTCAATATATCATTCGTGACGTATACAATCACAACCAAAATATAAAAAGTTTCATGAAACATTATCATAACATAACAATTCTCTCATCTATAATTTAAGCATGGCACAGAATATAATAAGAAGATTGAAAAGAAGTGATGGACTAAGGATAATGTTCGCAACTAAACGTACTAATAATACCAGGAGTGTCATCGCTGCATGGCTTCTCTACACGAGTTCTTCAAGCTAACAGTATCAGTAAATGTATCAGAGATATTTTCCGTGGTAGCCTGCTTCGTTTTGTGGTCATCGACCGGTTTCGGGCGTTCGCCCATCTTCAGGATGCGTTTTTCAGACAGTGTGCCAACACAGACTCGTACAGAGACTTAGCTTCACACTAACTCTCTGTAGTGTGAAACTACACGCCTCTGTACGGTCTGTGTGATAGAACTGTCTGAAAAACGCATCCTGAGATGGCGAAAAACGCCCGAAACCGGTCGATGACCACAAAACGAAGCAGGCTACCACGGAAAATATCTCTGATGCTTTCCAGCTCTGCGGAACCAACCACCACAACAAGTATCAGTAAATGAGCAGTAGCAATTATTGTAATCTGATTTTTACAGATTTTGCTCATGCAATAAATAAACTAAAAATAAAACTTAATAATTATGCTAGACAATATGTTTGTCACTATGAAAGACATTTTAAGTAGAAAATTTAGCGATAAGACGTTTTTATAGAAACTTCCTACTAAAGAGATTACGTCTTAAATATATATTCGTACGCTAGAACATTAAATATATAATAAGGATAAAATTAAACGGTTTTAAAATATATTCTAAATAAATAGTAAACTTGTCAAATTTTATGTTGAAAAAAAATGTAGTATAAGTTACTTGAAAATTTACATTCCCAAATTTTCAAAATTAAATTTAATAACAAACACGAATTCGCTTCAAAAAAATATATATATTTTTTTATTAAATAAAATCAAGAGCCATATTTTGTTAAATTATCCACACTATATTTTAACTCTTTATAAAATTGCATAAAATATAAAATTAAAACAAACATTACCAAAAACAAAAGCAGTAAATTTATTTAGAATCGGTCGATAAACATTATCAAATTAACCGGAAAGAATGATAATAAAAAATAATTATCATTAATGTTTTTTTTTTTTTTTTAGGAAAATAAAGTTTTTTATTGAAGAGGAAATTTAATTTCCAAAATTGTTAAAGACTTTATTTAGATTATAAAAAAAAAAAAAACCATATTTGATAAAATGATTATACGATTTTCTATTAGTCAGTTTCTATTAAATATTATTGTATCAAATTTTTGTAGTTCAGTTTGCAGAAATGAATATAAAAAAATCAGATAAATGGTTTGTTAAAAAGCACTCGGTGTGGTTTTAATTTAATATACGTTGATTTTATGTACACTTTAATCCTCTTATCATTTCTAAACCTGCCCATCCATATTTGACAAGCATAAGTTTAAAGAAGAGAAATATAGTATATATAGACCATAAATTGGGTGAAATTAAATTCAAAGTTTTAAAAAATATATTGAATAATGAGTGATGATGTTAATAATAATATTTATATTTAATTAGATTTAGTTTCTTCGGTTGGGAGGGGGGAAGGGGGAATTTAGTGTCAAATATTCGTACAATGTCCACTTACTGCAATTTACTGCATTTCTGAATTTATTTAATTATTTTTTTACGGGCCTTTTGACAAAGTTATAAAGATCATTATACGATTGAAATTGTATGTATTATTAAATTGCATCCGAAATATTATTATAACAAACAAATTTCGTAGTTCCTGTACTTAAATTGATTTTTTTTTTTTTTTTTTGACACTATATTAAAAAAAATCCTATAATATATTAAAATGGTACTTTAGAAGAAAGCCTCTAACGTCACCAATTCTAGCAGAACCCCCACCAAAATTGAATTTTCAGAAAAAAATGTTTCACAGAAAATTTCGTGGCCCTCCCCTCCCTTTTATATCTATATGTTATATGTCAAATTTAAAGAAAATTATATATAAAAAAAAAAAAAAATTTAATTAGATAAAGTGGTACTTTTCAAATTTATCAATTTTACCTGCCGCCAATTTACTTAGTTTTGATTTATTATTTGTTTATACAAATATTATACAATTATAAATATCAGATATACATGAAAATGTATATACGTGCTTGCGAAATATAATACAAAAATGACTACTTCCGGTAGGAAACCTAATTTTTACCTTCAAACTCAAAATTATGGCCATACATTAAAAATATTCATACAAAATTATATAGACGATAAAATTTGTATATATAATATGTTTAAAGAGACACTTTCTAGTGGTCAGCCAAATAGATCCACGGATCCCTTCCCAGAAAACCCCCTATTAATAAATGAATTTTTCCCAGAAATCTATTCATCATATCACGTAAAGAAAATAATCAAGTTTCAAATTTCTGCAAAAAAAAAAACAAAAAAAAAACCGCACAAACATACATACGTACTTCCTTGGGATGGTTATTAATAAACCTTTTTTACAGCCAAATTAATTATTTATTTATCTTAACGTTCGTTATCTTAACGAAGCCTTAAAAATGAAAAATAAAATATACATCTAAATATGTAACAATAAAGAAAAGTATCCCTCTGAGGACAACACGTAAAGTGTAGAAACGTAAGGGAGCCACAAATATTGTAACAATTATATAAAAAATAAATAAATAATTAATTTGGCTGTAAAAAAGGTTCATTAATAACCATCTCAAGGAAGATTATATTAGAAAAAACTGCCTGTATCTAAACCAAATAACATACGTACATGATCGCAATACTTCTCCCTATTACAGCTAATTAAGTGGAAGAATTAATTGCGGACGATTGTGTCAAACTTTACAAAATAGAGGTTTTTTTTTATATATATATATATACATACCGGAAATAATCCCTGAACTCGGAAAAAGTGTTGGTGTGCGTGTGCAACATATATTTGGTGATGCTTTTGATTTTTTTTACGAGTGGTCACAATTTTGGTTTAAAAAAAAAATCTGTAGACAAGAAATCTGGAGAAAATTCATTTATTAAAATGAGGTTTTCTGCGAAGGAGTCCCGTGGACATTAGGCTGATCACTAAAGTTGGTTTTTAAACATATTATATACAATACAATCGTTCTATATAAAATTTTGTATAAATATTTAATGTATGGCCATAATTTCGAGTTTAAACGTAAAATTGGTTTCCTACCGGAAGTAGGCTTTTTTTATATTATATTTCGCAAGCACTTATATACATTTTTTAGGTATATGTGATATTTATAATTGTAGTAATAATTGTATAAATAAATAATAAATTAAAAGTATGTAAATTAATGGCAAACGAAACTTATGTGAGTGTTTCAGACCAGTTTTTTTTTGATCCAGAGAAGGACCATTTTAAAGATTTAAAATTTTTACATATTTGATGGGCCAATGAATACTTCTTGTAGAATTGATTTCAATAAAAAGAGAACATAAAATAAATTACGATAGCTTTAATAATTTTATGTTTTAAAACGATTAATATTAATTAAGTTTGTTAAATGATCTTGAAATATTGCCTTAAGATTACATTCATTATGGAAATTATTGAAAGGTATATTGGAGTTTTACCTTTTCTGCTGCACTCCAGCGGTTGCACTAGTTGGATGCAGTTTTATCTACTTCTTATGTAACTATATAGATACCAACACAATAGGTTTATTAAATTTATTTAATGCACTTTAATAGTGTCTTCTTGTTTAACTGTTTTCTATATTTTTTCCCCCCCCAAAAAAATAAATGTCTATATTATAACGGTCCTTTATTTAAATAACTTTTTTTTTAATTTCTGTCACATGCACACCACAAACAAAATAAAAAAAAAAATAAAAAAAATAAAAATAAAAATAAACGAATGTCCTTTGTTACTGTTTTTTTGTTTTTGTTAACAAAAAATTTTTTATGGACCGTTATTAGGAGAGGAAAAACAAGACACAAAATCTAGCACGGACGCGGTATGGCAGCTTCACAGGAACTGGTAGTATCCCCAGGCCTGGTTAGTGAAGTAGAAGGATGAGGGTATGAGGTGGTTCGCGCGCTCGTAGCGCCTGCCCAGTACATACGCTCGTCCGTTTCTATACCACTACTACTATTACAATAACACTATAACTGTGACGTATGTGTATGTGTTTAGAGGCGGTATACCAGTATTCCTTTTCATTCGCTTTCTCACTATACCAGTGGATAACCTGTCTGGGAGGCTCAAGGGCGCCTAAATCTGGGTCAACCTTTTTATTTTTTATTTTTTTGCAAATATATATATATATCCTCTTAAACATAGGAATTTTCTCTTCCCGCCACATTATTCCATAGTTAACCATCCTCCTATAATGGACCATAATATTCCCGTGTTTTATCACTTTCCATGAAAAAAGGCCTTCATCGTTTCCAACAATAAACAATCTTTGAAAAGTTGAGAAACGAAAACGTAATTTTTTAAAAAAAATTCCTTTCCAAGATTTATTGAATAATGTAGTGTTCAGTTTCTCTATTGAGAAATTTTAAATTGTAAAAAGAGGGTTGGATGATCCAGAAGGTCAGGGACTGTATTTGCAGGTAGTGCACTCTTCCTAATCCCTTACTAATACGCACAGTATTGGGTATAGACAGAGAGAAGAATTGTAAGAGATTAGAAAGTGAAATTATACGTCGTCACTTTCTCGCCAAAGTAGCCCTCCCCCCCAAAGAAATTTTAACACTAACGAGTTTGATTATTGATTAGTGTCTTACCAAATATAACCAAGAAATTTGATATGAAACACTCACCCTACGTTCTCTTACTGTTGTCAATCAATAAAATCAGAAATTTTCTTAAAAGTTCATATAACCTAACATAAAAAGAGAATTACAATAATATCGATCCAAACCCCATGTAATATTTGAAATTTAACGTCACCAGTTTCGCAGAATTAACTAAAAATCATTTGTTTCGTTTGTTTTTTTTTTCAGAAAAATATTACAAATAAAATTGAGAGTTTTATAATATGTACAAGTTAATATTGCGAGATTAATCCGGGAGAACTCGCACCGTGAGATTTTCTCTCACGCTTGAAGAAAAACACTCATAATCCGGAAGTGGGAGTGTCCTATGTTTCGTCTAGCTGAGTTTTTATCTTTTGTTTACTTCCTCTTGAAATATTTTTCCTCTCAGTCTTGTGTTAGCTTCAGGAGAGGCAGTTAAACAAAAATATTCTAAACCGTGAGTGAATCTCTCACGCGCTAGTGTTTGCGTTACGTTTTTATAACTAAGTAATTTTCTGTTTGTATAACATTTTTGGTTTACTGGTGACACAAAATTAATTTTCCTTTTGAATTTTAGATTTTTTTTTATTCAAATGAGTCGTGGCAAACATATGACCGAGATGGGGAAAGCGTTGTACGATCTCCGTAAGTGGCATTTTTCCGGATATTTATTTACTTTATATTTTCCTGGTAATTTTATTTATGTTAATTTTTTTCGCTTAGAATATTTGTCATGGATTCCTGATCCGAACAGGGTAAAACTGAAGTTCTCCCCAACCTTGTAGACAACGAAAACCGCTTTGATGCTCGGAAAGCTTCGAAAACCGGAAAGTGATTCAGAACAATCAGGGATAAAAGAGAAAGATGAACTCGAAAACGACGACTGCAGGGAACTGCTTGTTTGGTAACGTCAAAACTACTGTTTGGTATGTTTCCGCTCCCCGCGAAAATGTGCGCAGAAGGAAACAAAACATCGTTATCCATCTTCCAGGTGTGAAAACTATTGCAAAGCAAGCTAAAACTCCGTTGGAATGTTGGAGTCTTTTTTTTTCCTGATTCCATAAGAGAGGTACTGGATGAATTTATATCCAAATGTAAACAAAATTACCAAGTTGGTGAATACTGTACTATAGATGAAATGTTGGAACCGTTTCGGGGACGTTGCAATTTTCGGCAATACATCCCTAGTATAAACCAGCAAAATATGGCCTCAAAGTGTTTTCATTAGCAGATGCACGTACACCAAAATGTGCTACCTGTCCAAAATGTGCTGTTACTGAATAATTCAACACAAATTATATTTTTTATATTGAGTTTTGCTCCAGTTTTTTTTTTTTTATAAGTAAAAAAGTGTGATTTATATTTTTTATATTGATATTTGTTTAAGTTTATGTGTGTATTTATATTTATAAATATAATGTCGTTTACTTAATTGGTATTTAGAAGCTAATAATATTATGCGGTGAAAAAATGAAAATTGGGGTGTGAGAGAAAGTCTCACGCGCGAGT
>JAAEAF010007484.1:0-75152 GCA_011037195.1 Triatoma infestans | reverse complement strand
TTTAGAGAAATCCGACAGAACGTGTTAATGTTTTTTAAGAGTAACATTAATATAAACAAGCAAACAGAAAACAAAGAACAGCGAAAATCATCTTTCAGATCACCAAATTATATAAACTGCATTGTTATAACTGCCAGCTGATTTACCCAGTTGATAGATGTGATCCCTTGCACATGTCAGATATAGAAAACAACCTAATTCCGCCCCTAGATTCTCAAGATAACTAATCAGCACATAGACCCCCTCATCTAAAAAAACAGTATTACAAAAAATTAAAAAAAAAAAAACGCTAAGAGGTAGCGCCGATCTCACCACTGACAATTTTCCCCAATAACCTTTAATATCATCTTCATTCACTTTTGTTTCTTTTCATTTTTACTTCCTGTTTGAATTATTCAACAAGGAAATAGCAATTTGGTACCTTTCTTCTACAGTTTATCTGTTATTTCTTTCATTTTTTTATTTTCATTCTCTTTTAACACAGGAAATATTGAGGTAGAAAATTATGATAAACAAAAGGAAATATCAATAATTGCGGAGAAGATTATTGGGCTGAATAAAAGAACACACCATCTGACCATTAAATTAAATTACACAGGCTAGAAAAAAGGCAAGTCTTTAGAAAAATGAAACTATTAAAACTATAAGTAATATTTCATTGATGATAAAACAAAATAAATAATAACCAATCAAATGATACGAATAGTAATAAATATTAAAATTAAATAAATATAGGAGAAGATCGCGAACTAATCTATTTCTAGAAAGAATCAGCAATAATGAGCAATCATAAAAAAAAAACTAATTTTACAAGTAGACTATTGTAATGATAGAAAATAATGTTCTTATTGAAGAAAATGATGTACTACTTACACTTGTTACTTACAATGTACGAAGGGTGTTTCTAAAGATCTGGGAATCGTCCTCTCGTTTGGACTTTAAGTAAACTGGAAGGCAGTTATATATTTATGCAGTAGCAGCACTGGTGGAAAATATCTCCCTGACAATGCGAGGCCTCACACTGCCAACGTTTTAAATGATTTTTGCTAGAAAGTGTAGCTTATTCTCACACTTAGCACCCAGCGACTGATACCACTGTCAAAAAAAAAACCGCCACAGTTGTTTGAAGAAGGCCTTAAAAAAATTGTAGTAGCACGCTGAAACAATCCAATTAAATGGGAATTTTGCTGAAAAATTCCATTGTAACGTCGACGAAAATGAATTAAAAAGAAAAAAGTTTATACACAAGTCCTAGAAAGTAAGAAACACCCATTTACATATAAGGAATATTTTGTAGGAAGAATAGCGATTCAGAGATGTGACTAATAAGATTGTTGCCCGAAGATAAATTGTTGATACTGCATTGTGGTGACCTCGTAGGAGACTGAAGTGTTCGCAAACTGTTCATAGATGTCTTAAGACTGTTGCATTAAAACTTCTTTAAGAAGCGTCGCTTAGATCATGTCAGACAGCACATATTAACAGTGATCGTACGTGATAACTATGGAAAGAATGATCTCAGTGGTATTAATAAGAAGCCAAATAGGGAAGGCTTTAGCTCAATGGTAGCGCGCTGGATTAGCAACGCGGAGGTCCCAGGTTCGAGTCCAGTAGTGCTGCCCTTAGACTTTCTCTTCCTAGGAGCCTCTACAACTCACTGTCCAGTAAAAGGCAATGAAAAGGCTCCTGATGCCAATGACCATAGATGTTGACGCGCCTTAAATTAAAAATAATAATAAATATATAAGAAGCATAATATATCTATCAAAAAAAGCATGGTAGGACAATTAGCCATTATATTGCAAAGATCTATAAATCTATAAATTCATTCTTAAGAATGGTTGAAGTCCCCAGGAGCTCCATTGACCTTCGGGTAGGGAAGGTTAAATAGTAGAATCGAAGATTCATTGGATACTGTTGTATATTCAGAGTGGGGTACAAAATCAAATTCATTGTGGCTCCCTTGAATGTCTGCATATCACTTTACATGGTTACCTGTAAAAAAGTGAGCTTGTAAGTGAAGTCTTGTGGTGATAGACAAAAGTTTACAACAGTAATTTGCAAGCATCAACTATCTCTTCAGGGCCGATATGTATTCTGTGGGATTTAAGTTGTCGGTTTAATCATCTTTGTGTTGTCCGACTGGGAACCTGCAAGAATCCAAAGAAGTGGTTAATCTTACTTCTACACCAACCATATATGCCTAAGTAATGTGTTTTGAATGTTCACGAAATTAAAGGAATTCTTCGGGAGGAGGACAGTTTTCTACAAGAGCGAGCAAGTAAATAATGTAACATGTTCTTTCTTACTCACTCACATCTAACCTGCTTTCATTCTGATGCCTATGTCCTTTTCTGATGCCTTTCATAACATCTTATTCCAACCCTAAAAATATCTAAAACCAAAGTTTTCATTTATTATATCTACTTTTACTTTACTTTGGTATTATATTCACTTCTCTGGAGAGTTCGGCGCATTGTTGAATCTTCCTGGCCTCGGAACAGGTTTTCATTAGAAACTCAAGAAAAGTTCTCGGATAGCCAGCAGTAGGAAAATACTGTCACAACTTTTTGGAAAGCTGATATCGGAAATGAATGATGAAGAGCATTCAGAAATTTGTCGTCAACGAGCAGTTTCGGTAAGTATAGTCAACTAATAGAGTTAGAGATCCCTTTACTGCATGCAGGCCCAAAGTTGACTTTTTTGGGTACACAAACGGTGACTGTAATACATTCTAGCCTAAATTAAAGCCCCCGGACATTATGGAAAATGTAAAAACAGAATATTGTTAAAATTCATAAATTCTTATTAGTTATTTCTTTTTATTATTGTTATTATTATTATTATTATTCTAAAAATGGAAAAAACGTTCTGAATGACCCAATAGATATAAAATGGAAAATAGATAGTTTATTTTTTACAGTATTGTTGGAATACTGATCTCTATTGTGAGTGTTCTATTGAAAATATAAAAATGATTGATTTATTTAGATAGGTCAATAAAGTTTTATAGCTGCATATTAGGGCGGGGAGATGGGGGCTAGTTTATGCAGTAATGGTGGTGAAGGCACACACACAAGTACTAAATAAGATTGACGAGAATGACTAGCCCGTATGTAGGGTTTGTCCGCTAGCCCTATATATCTTATCCAATACCCATATTGTTCTGTCTCCATAAATTAGAAAATATTTTATTGAAATCATACTCTTTTAAAAAGGGATCGGTTCTTTGTTAAACAATATCTAAATGTGTAATAAATAATATGTCAAGAAGGTTGCGGTGATAGCATGGTCCGTGGAGAAGGCACCAAAACGAGCGCTGTTACTTTCTTTAGCCTTCCGTTACATGTGGCTAAATATTTGTACACCAAGCATGGCAACATCTAAAGTAAACTAACTTGAAAGTAAACTGAATGACTGAGTTCCAAACAAAGAAACCTTTGAATACCTCTTCTGAAAAATATTTTCGTTCCTTAACTTTTATTGGAGTATTTTCTATGAAAGGCCATCCTCCGCGAAAAATATCAACATTTCATCTGACTTCATGAAATTATACTCTTTTAAACATTTTCCAGATTGTATAATTTTTTTTTTTTTGCTGTTAGCTAAGTAATAATATCCGGAACATAACATTAGTAATATTTGAAGTTATGTTGAAAATAAAAACCTTGCATAAATAAAAGCCAGATGAAATATTAAAATTGTCCAAAAGTTGTACTTTTTAGAATGATCAGGCTAGTATACAAAGTTAGTAAATATTTTAAGCTAGAACGATCAACCGAAGGACAAGGCTCATAGTTTATGAAAGCATAACTACTTTGCTTGAAAGCTACATATACTATTGGTGATAATTGAATTATTAGATTACATAGCAAAAGCCAAATTTTTACGAAGGCGCTAATTACATCTAATTAGCGCCTTCGTAATAGAATCAAACTTTGGCACAAGGTTCCATATTCATTGATAGTTATACATATCACTACTAGTTTTGTTTATGCCGCAGAGAAAAAATTACTCTGCGAGTCACTTTTACACATTTGTTTTCACTTCACTATTGGCTGCAAAACTGGACATCATGACATTCTCTCCTTGAGGTAATCAAACAAAAAGTAATCTCTTAGAGACACGGGACAAATGTACAATTGTATTGGGGGGGGGATTATGAAAAATAGGTAAATTGTTAGAGATTCATTTCAATTACCAATTTAAAAGTATAACCACGGATCTCTTTACTCATTAAATGACCCTCGTATGTACATCCGTCAGCAAAAACCCCGTACATTCCCTCTGTTTTTTTTTTCTTTTTTTTAAATAAATTTGACTCCGGAGCAAAAATGCAAAAGAAGCATTGTAATCTTAATTATTTACATTTCCTTATTAATTACTTTTTTGAATTACCAATGCTAATGATATTAGTTGGAAAAATATATCTCAATTTTCTTTCATTTTAATATTAACTTAAAAATAATTTTTCTCACAAATTAATTAATTTTGTTAAGAAGTAATAGTTAGTATCTGGTATTTTATCCGTCGTAGCATGCATTTTATTTTCTTGCTGACCGGTTTCGGATTTTCATCCTTCGTCAGAGCAAATTCACCAAGTTCGTGCAGAGAGTTCACTTCAATGTAATGTTTCTGTTACTTGTTACTCACACTTGTTGGTTGTATATAATTATGTGGGGAGGTTACAAGGTCATGTTACTATGTATATGTGATTAATGGCAAAATTAATGGCAAAATGGAATTATTGTAAGTTATGATTAGACATTAGAAAAATAGTGTATACTAAATTTGTTTACTGTTTTGCAGAATACTCTATAACTAAATTTGTTTACTGCTTTGCAGAATACTCTATAACTAAATTTTTAATAGTGTTGTAAAGTATGCTCAGTATCTTATCAAGTTATTTTTATCAGGGGGGGGGGGTAAGTTATTTCAGGAGTATACTGTACTAATAGGAATAGATAAAGTTTGAAGAAAGGCGACGCAAAGTTTATGGACAGTCAAAAGCTACAAGTAATACATAAATGTGAAATACAAGCAGGGTTAATACAAGAAATTATGTAAGTAAATTGATATGTAAGCAGGTTCGCAGCAAACGGCACATTGGAGAAGAGTTAAACTAAATATTAGAAGAAATCAAATGTATTCGTTTTTATTTATCATGCTTGTTTTTAAATGATATTAATTTTTGTTTAAATTATAGTAAGAATATGTTTAGAGTGATAAGGTGACATTTGTTAAGAATAGGGCACGGTAGGAGAATTTAAAAACATCATGCAAATAATCTGTATTTCAATCCGGGAAATAAGAAAATTACGTTCCACAGGTTAGAATTTATAAGAGGTTCCATGCATCATGGAATTTTTTTTACTTTTTTTTTTATGTGTCGGTGTATTATGTTTTATGTGTACATACATACATACACACACACACACACACACACACACACATGCACATACACACACACACATATGCACAGATATGCGTTGTATACTAGTTGTTGGTACGACGGATAAAATACCAGGTGTTATCCAGCACTGCGGATCCATCCACATATTCAAGTAATATTTAATTTGTCATGGGTTAAATATCATGGGAACAAGGCTTTTATTTAATTTATCCAAAATTCTTCCGAAAAATTACAACATTGATGGTAAATCCCATTGAAAACTTGGAGCCGAAAAATTATATGTAAGAGAAACTGCCAGAACTTTGATGAATCTGGACACAATTTGTATTTCTCGAAATTAATTTTCGAAGGTCCAAATAGAACCAAAAGGTGAAATAAATGGGAAATAAAATTGAAATCCTACGTAAGTCAAAGGCGGTCAGAATTGGAAACAGTACAGGAAATAAATGCAGTTAAATAAAGTTTTCACTATCGTATTTTGTAATGACAAGGAATTGCCATTAAGCTTTTAATATAATATTCTTCCAAAAAGGTGGGAGATAAGCAAAGTGAAGAAAGACATGAATGGCCACTTAAATAATCACTCTTGCGCATGTCTATCTTATATTTTTGTTTTTACCTCTTTCCTTAAGCCCGATAAAAAGAAGGTTGCTTAGGTTACACAAGGGTTATACGCTAATTTATGTTAGAAATGTGTTAATATAAAAATGCATATTCATATTATTAATTGCTATTTATTTTTAGTAAAAGAACGAGCAATTAGTTCGAGAATTAGGAAATCGAACTTCCAATCAACTTTATGCAATATTTTGCACTCCATGCTAAATAGATCAATAAAATATTTATTTAAAGAAAATAATAAAATAAGTTTATTTCCAAAGATGAAACAGAATAAAATGACGAAAGAAAATCGAAAAGTCTGCTCTAGTTCTAGTGCAGGAAGTTATTTGTATAAGCAAATTTTAGGGTTCTGTTTTTTGGAGCGGCTTTCTTTTCTAGGGTCATTTCAAGATCGAAAAGTAAAATGAGCACAATGATCATTTTACCACCGCAGAAAGAGAATAATGCCAGGATTCAATCTTGAAGAGAATTACTAAATAAGTTTGCGGCCTCATCTTTAATAATTTGTAGAAGATATAAATGCCAATTATTGCTGATGTTTTTCAACAAACGGTATAAAAAGTTAATTGGATAGAATTTGGAAAAATATTGCAATGAGGGAACTCCCCAAGAGAAGCTTGATCTCATTTGATATCATTATATCATTTACCAATTAGGTTTATTTAAGCCAAATATGCGATAATTTGGAGTTGTAGTGGGATTTTTGTAGCATAAGAGTTTGAGAATTGAAGTAGGTATAATACTTAATGCAAAAGATAAAGCATTATTTACAGTTAAATAAGAAAAGAGAAAGAATAGCGTACGGCTAATAATGCATGACAGACTAAGCTGGCAAAGCATTGCTTTCTTGAAGGTTGAAGATACTTTCTCCTTCAGCAGAAGTCTCCCTCGAATTCATTGTGGGCGAGCCTAACCCTAAATACCGTTTCTTTGGTTCTGCTAGGCAAGCGTGCATAAATAGACTGTAAGCTAAGAGAGAGGAGGTAGAGACTGTTTCTGAACAGTGAATCCTTCACGGAGTAATAATGCAATAGTTGTAGGCGTAATAAAAATTTCTGCTAAATCATCAAACTTCACCAATTAGGTGGGTGACTATAGATTCTCTGTATAAACTGTTTGAATTAGAAAAACTATACATATGTTATATTCCACCACTAACAAGACCGCAAACATTAAAGTCCATAAAAGTGTCTGGACTCTTGAATGTAGCCCTTGTCTGGTTATGTAAGATATCCAAAACTTCACATGGAAGAACTTCAAATTCCATATAATTACATGCATCAATGGCTACTGTGATCACAGCTCACTTATGGAAGTTCCATAATTTATACCTGCAATGTTTAAGCATTCAGGAGCGAATTTCTGATGGTTTCACATTCTTAGAAACCTGAAATCGTATCAAGAAACGTTGTTCTTCCAAAATGCAGATTTATAGATGATTAGCTACCATTAAAGATAATATACGTTAGATATACTGAAAGAGTGGCCAAGCAATTGTTTCAAATCGATGACAGAATATGATATAGAATAGAAGATTCAGAATAACTCGAAAGAGGTCTGCAGCCAGTTCCAGTGGATTTTTACCGGAAAGAAGTTTCAATAATCATTCTAAAAAAAGCATTAAGATAACGGTAATAAGTTTCAACAAAATCATATGAAATCCATTACGGACCAGAATTTTCTGCTTGTACGGCCTGAGGGGTTTCGGAGGAATGCATAAAGGTAAATTCATAGATTCGGGTGAGTTCTGCTTGCCGGACATAAGAGTACTATATATGTAAAAAAGAGGGTCTTTAGCGAATTATTGCTGGTAACACATTGGTTAGGAACGAGTCTCGCTGTCAACCGTAATTCAGTGTAGATGCACGAGTTGAAATCGATTAGCAATCTAAAAATTGCCAGTCATGCGACCACATGTGGAGCCAAACCGTAACACATTTAAAAATAAACCCCTACATCCAAAAAAAGCAAACAGTGCTCCGTCAATGGACAATAATAAACACATTATTTGGATTCGTAATGGAATTGTAGTAGAATTGGCAGAAGATGAACAGTGAGGGACAAAATATTGAGAGAAGATATTATGCTGGCACTACTCAACCCAGGAGAGAGAAGAGAAATATTTGTCATTCGATGGCCATCACCACCCTGCTCTTGCACTTCTGCTGCAGTTCCTCCACACAGTACTGTTAGCATCAATTGTCTGTAACTAGACATAACACAATTGAACACTACCCGCATAACTCACCAACAATAACCGGTCCAACAACGCCTAAACCACTTTACACTATCTTCTAATATGTGAATATGTCCCTTTTGAAATAAACAAATCGGTCAGCAGCAATTGCATCTTATTCTGTATGTGATGTTGGGTAGGGGCATTAAGTTTCATTTAATAGCAATCGAAGGAGGAAGAAGTAAGAAGGAGAAGAGAAAACATCATTTATTACACTTTGTATCTAACTGTACAACCCGTAATAAGAATTAGATATAAAAATTTAAAACGATTCGTTTTATCTCAACTAATCAAGAAGAAAAAAATAATAAAATCTTAAAATAGTAAAGACAAAACTGGCTATTTCAGATATAAACGCTCTGTTGTAAATGTTTAGAAATTTTTATGTTTAGGAATCTGGTGAAATAGGATTCTTTTGAAAAACATAATAGATGCCATAAAGATAGAAGAGTTCCTTAAAACAAAATTCTTTGAATAAAGAAAAGGAGGCAACAAGCATTTTGACTGACGAATAATAGTTTTTTTGTAAACAAAAACCAGAAATATATGTAAAATGGAATAACTGGGATAGATCCTTAGAGAGGCATAAATAGTAAATTTTTCATTCATATAAGGAATCTTGTTTCCTTATATTACAGATATAACTGGAATCAATAATCATAAATTTCCGATTTTTTGGATTTTATTTAAATTTCAAACTTCAAATTACTACTACTACTAAATAGCGCTACAGCCCTAGTTGGGCCTGGGCCTCCTCCAAAAAGAATTGCCAATCTTGTCGATCTTCGGCTTTTCTTCTCCATCCTCTTATACCCAGCTTCCTCAGGTCGTCCTCTACATCATCCAGCCACCTTAGCCTCGGTCTTCCTCTTAATCTTCTTCCTTCCGGCCTTCCTGCATTCATACTTTTGATAGTCTGGCTTCTGGCATTCTCTGCACATGACCAAGCCACCGCAGTCTTCCTTTCTTAATGAAGGCCACTAAACTGGGTTCCCCGAATAACTCAGAAAGCTCCGTATTGTTACGAATTCTCCAGTTTCCATTTTCGTTGACCAGGCCAAAAACCTTTCTTAGGGCTTTCCTTTCCCAGACACTCAGGATCATCTCACTCCTTCTAGTCAATAACCAGCTCTCACTTCCATACGCGACGACGGGTCTAACTATCGTCTTGTAAACGACAATCTTAGCTGCACGAGAGAGTGATCTGAAGCTTAGTACTCTATTTAAAGCAAAAAGGCATCTACTGCCTGCTGCTCTATCCTTGCTTTGATTTCAGCTTCTACATCATTCTCCTCCGTTACTAAAGCTCCTAAGTATTTGAAACTTTTGCAGCGTCGGAAATTGTGCCCATTAATCTGCACTCTGTTTTCCCTACTTCCCTGAGTTCTTGAAGTCATCATATATTCAGTCTTGTTTTCATGAATACTCAATATGCCGCTGCTGTTTGCAGCTCCTGAAGTGCGCCGGATAAGGTGGGTAAGGTGCGCGTTGTGAGAATCACGTCGTCCGCGTATGCCATATGTTGCGTCCTCCTGTTGTATATTGTTCCGCCCTTGTTTGTTCGGATGGCTATTTCAAATTACCCTATTAATATAAAAGTAAATTCATCGAAAAATTATTTAAAAAAAAAAAGTAAACCATGTACATATGTATGTATAAAGATATACAGGTTAATGAAAATCGTTGAAGCCAATGCGAGAAAATTGAGAATCCCCCCCCCCCCAACAAAAAATTAAGTGAAGTAAAACTTCTTCTATCTGCCGCAACATGATAGGGTCGCCCTTTCCTTTACCATCACCACTAATTAAAGAAGAACCATCTAAATCTTGTCTTTCTTCAGTTCATTTCCATAGACAAAATTAGATGATCTTACTACGTCTACCATTTAGGAGGCCTTGAGAGTATTTGTGTTTCTTTCTTCTTGAAAAATATGTGAATTTAAAGAGGAGTTTTAAGCCCAAAGAAAGTGTGCAAATTATGACATGGCAGGGAAGAAAAAAGTGAAACTTCTACATTTCGCAAGAAAAAAAAACTGGTGTGAAAGATTCACACGACTTTCTCTTACTCCCAATAATATAAAATTTTCTTTAAACTCCAATTTTGTCCAAAACCAAAATACAGAGATGGTAGAGAAGTGATTAAATTGCGGCCTAATGGAGCGCACCCAACCCAATTAGAGTGACCTTCAGCATACAACTTTGAAACTTGACGCCACAAATTTTGCACAACTATCCATAATCAATATTTTGGAAAAAATGTTTGAAATAAAAATAATATGGTTGCATCTGTGGAGTCAGCATATCAAGCTCAAAGGAAATCGCTATAGCCGTTTTCGAGAAAATTCAAAAAAATACCTATTCAAAAATCTATTCTCTTCCTGTTCACAGTTTTTCTCCAAATGTGGGATTCTATCAATGCCTCTAATGTATATTAAATATATGTAGATAGTAAAACTATAAATTGTATTGAAGAGGTATTTTAAAGTTAAGCATACGCTACTGTCCCGCCAGAACCCCCCAAAAATTCAATTTTCCTGGGAAAATGTTATAGATATAAAAGTGATGGATGTGTTTAGAATTTATACAAAATTTACAGAAAATCTTGGAGCCGTTTTTGTGAAAAACACGAAAAACTGAAGAAAGAAAATTACCCAGTAAAGTCACACTTCGGATTGACGGTTTTTGCCGGAAACCTTCGTGTCTGCTAAACTCAGATTTTCAAATACCTAACGAAATATCAAGTTTGAGTTACCTGCGATTTTTCGACCATTCGCAAAAGACATTTTGTTCGTACACATAGGACCTCGAAACATACGTATTTCCGGTGAAAACTCAATTTTAAAAATTTTACCAACCTATTCGCAATACTTACTCTTACCAGGGAGTAAGAGAAAGTAAAAAAAATTACGAATAAACATTCATGAAAGAAAAAAAAATCAACAGTGTAAATTTAAAGATATTAACAACAAATTGCAATCTCTGATGGAAATAAATTATAATAAAAAGCTGCATAAACATATCTACAATTTTTTTTGTTTGAATTCTGGACTTTCTATTATACAATAATTTGGTGCAGCTTTAATTAAATATTAATTACTATTATGTAAAGCAAATAAACATTTCAAAATAGCTCTTAATAGATAGGTATATAGTGAAAGGGGGAACAAGAAATATATTACAACAGAAATAAATACTTTCTTAAATTTATGTATATATACAAAAATAAAAATTAAATTAACATGGTTTTAATTATTAATAACTATTTATTAAAAAAAAAAGAAAAAGTAAAAGACAGGAACGAGCGTTAACATATGTACACGTGGGAACAGTTATAAAAAAAAAATAATCAATTATAGATTGAACAATAAGCAATAAGTCATTTAGAAGTTTGGTTCACGCCCTGATACTTGAAGGTCATACTAAGGACAAAAAAGGTGAACTGTTGGTGGGTTCGGTCATATTTCTTAGAGCAAGTATTATTATTGTTATTATTATCAGCAACAACGATTTGATTTTATTTTTTGATCTTTTTTTTTAATAACCCCCCCCCAGCTTTCAATTATTTTCTGCATTGTCACTGTGAAGTTTATGTCTATTTTGGTTCAGATAAATATAAGTGAGAAAAAATAAATTCGACTTGATTATTAGAAACAATATAGGAATATATTTATATAACTACGAAAGACTACTATGAAAGAAAACAACACGAATCTTATATCAGAATCTTACTTAGAAATGTGTGTGCAATGCGAACCAATTTGAATGACATCATCAGAAGAGGTGCAATGAAAATGAATGTCTCAGAGACATTTTCCGTGGTAGCCTGCTTCATTTTATGGTCATCGACCGGTTTCGGGCGTTCGCCCATCTTCAGGATGCGTTTTTTAGATAGTGTGACAACACAGACTCGCACAGAGCAAACTTAGTTTCACACTCCATCTAAAATTCTCTCCACCTAACATATCCATTATAATTCTCAAGTTCCACTACTACCTGCTACAAGCTCTGCAAAATGCGAATGAACCATGAACAATCGTTACTAAGCGTACAAAAAAACATTTACATAGATATTCTTCGGAAATAAAATGCGAAATGAGAAATACACTTTGCTAAAACTCAGAATCCATGTGCAAATCCTACAAAAAAAACAAACAAAAAAATGTCCAAGATTAAAAGTATGACAATTGGGGCAAAAGAATAATAGGAAGTGATTTGGAAAGATGTCGTATGTGTCTGGAACAAAAAATACCTCAGTTTGTCAAAACTTTGATAAACATAATTCAAATATAAAAAGAGTTGAGAGTGACACATGTTTTAAAAGAAGGTATATACTAGTTTGCAAGGCTCTTCCGTGTATGAGTAGAGTGTGAAACTAAGTTTGCTCTGTGCGAGTCTGTGTTGTCACACTGTCTAAAAAACGCATCCTGAAGATGGGCGAACGCCCGAAACCGGTCGATGACCACAAAATGAAGCAGGCTACCACGGAAAATGTCTCTAATGGTTTCCAGCTCTGCGGAACCAACCACCACTAACAAAGTTTTTGTCAAGTATTTCAGCAGAAATGTAATCATTAATCTCAAAACTGTGATTAACTCTCAAAACTGTATTTACTGAGCTGCAGAAGACATAGTAACGCATTGTATTCGTACTACGAACTAACAATTCTTGTTGAACTATCCTTGGGCGAATTCAAACCGTCAGTGCCAAGACATGAAGCACGAACTCCTAGATTTTTTTTTTTTGTTCTAGAGGGAGTGGTAACGCCAAATCCACTGCTATCTATTGTCGTTCCTTTTTATATTTGTACAAAGAATGTATTCATTGTAAAGTGTACAATGAGTAAGTGTGAGGAGGGTGTTTTGTGATGAGCTAGAGTTGGCCTGTGTGCATGCTAAAGCCCAAGTAGTTGTACACATTAATACTCCTGTAGGCACTTCCTTGTAGGCATTTTGTGTAGGTGTTCGTGTTGTAAAGTTGGGAGACCCTCACGGATGTCAAGTTCCCTGAAGAAATGGTTAGTCTATTTCCTCCTAAGGAGTAAAATCCTGGATTAGTGCTGATAGATTATCGCGGTATAACTAACTATTCACATTTTTTTCTTTGATTAATTCTTGTAACAGCAACCAAAGAGAGTTCAATACAGTTCAGACAGTTCAATACATCCAATCATTACATGTCATTACCCATTAACCACTCTATCTTATACATTTCTCTATTGTAAAGTCCAGGCAGTCTGTGTCTCTTAATTAATATATTAGTTAACCAGTGTTAATAAAGCAATCTCATTTCATCAACCAGACAAATTCTCTCCACCTAACATATCCATTATAATTCTCAAGTTCCACTACTACCTGCTACAAGCTCTGCAGAATGCGAATGAAACATGAACAATCGTTACTAAGCGTACAAAAAAACATTTACATAGATATTCTTCGGAAATAAAATGCGAAATGAGAAATACACTTTGCTAAAACTCAGAATCCATGTGCAAATCCTACAAAAAAAAACAAAAAAAAAATGTCCAAGATTAAAAGTATGACAATTGGGGCAAAAGAATAATAGGAAGTGATTTGGAAAGATGTCGTATGTGTCTGGAACAAAAAATACCTCAGTTCATCAAAACTTTGATAAACATAATTCAAATATAAAAAGAGTTGAGAGTGACACATGTTTTAAAAGAAGGTATATACTAGTTTGCAAGGCTCTTCCGTGTATGATTAGATAATAATGTGGTACTGGAAAGGATGATACCAGGAGTTATACGATTTAAGGAAACATTGTTGAAGATTTAGAACAACAACGAGCCTTGATGGAGAGTAAATGAAATAAAATAAAAAAGAAACCTTCAACAGATTGAGAAAGCAAGTTTTTAAATGTTCTTGATGTTATTTACATCTTGGATCAGAAAATATGCATGAATGAGAATCCAAAAACCATTGACATCTTAGAGAAAGCCTCTAATAAATAGATCAGATATTAGAAATTTGAACGAATGAATGAAAGAACATTTATAACAGAATATACATATATATACAAAATTTACAAAGAGACAGTTAACTTGGCTTACTTTGCCAACTTATTTACTAACAGCAACTTCACAATGACTTCAAAAATCAGGGAACAATTATTTTAAAAAAACCCTTGCAACTTGATCTTTTTTTTATATTGATCATTACAGAATTAGTTAATGCCTGCTCTTACTCTTTTATGTTTAAATGTTTGGCCACTATTGTAATTGGCTATACTTTGGCATAATTTATTATCACTGAGCAATAGTTTTTCAAGGAAGGAGATTGCAATTTTAATTACAAATCTTTTATCGCTTCTATATTAATAAGTAAGTACAATGTGGCTATTTTTGAGTAACGGGGGGAATCAGTAACAAATCTTAAAATTTTATTTTGAATTAACTGAAGGGATTTTAAGTAAGAGCAGGAAGTTAAACTCCAGATGGGGAAGTAGAAATTAAATATTAGAAATTTAGGAATCAACAATAGTGAATAAATCTGCAATGAAACGTTCATAATAAAGCTTGTTGTGACTACAATTGACACATTTCTGGTTGATAAACTTTCTTTAAAGCCGGATTCTTGACTAATTGTTTAGTTCCTTTAATTACCACCAGTAGTGAAACTGATACAATACTACTTACTGTCTCACACTGTAGAGAAAACCCTAAATTCTCACTTCTTCAGCGATTCCAAATATCCTTAAAATTCAACCCCCCCCCCCAAACTGTTTCAAATAAAATCGTTACATTTATGTATCACAGTATACCAAGTTTTGCGAAGAATCTCTAGATCTGAACTGGAAAAAGTAAACTGAAAAAAAAAAATGGAAAAAATCGCACTTTCGATTTACCTGTTTTCTTTAAACTTGTATTATTTATGAATATGTGGATGGGCCCGCAATGCTGCATAACATCTAGATTTTATCCGTCGTAGCACGCACATTTATTTTGTTCCTGACCGGTTTCGGATTTTCATCCATCGACAGAGCAAATTTACCAAGTTCGTGAAGAGGAGAGTTCACTTTAACGTAATGTTTCTGTTACACTCACACTTGCTGGTTTGTTGGTTGTATATATGCACTGACGATGGATGAAAATCCGAAACCGGTCAGGAACCAAATGAATATAGATGCTATGAAGGATGAAATATCAGATTGTATTATTTAATTAGCTTAAGACCGAAATAGCACTTTAGATGATTTCCCTAAAAGCATTTATCCTAGGAAGAATGTTGAAATAAAAGTGATTGTTAGTCTTTGTTCCATTCATTTTTATTCAGCCTCTGTTAACACAGCCTCTGTATAATTGACATATATTGATAATATGTAAATTGAAAAAAATTGATAAATAAGTTTATGCACAAAAACCACAAAAAATAATTCATTTAGATTGAAGACAGTCATAAATAAAAATTCATTAAAATATCTCTTATTACATTCGTGCCTGTTTTATTATATTAAGTATCTTTATTTTTATTTATTTTTTTTTTAAGAATTCCTATCTCAAGATACTGGACGCTATTAATTCATACACAAAGTTTCTTCAAGATCAGTTTAGTTCCCAAAATGACAGGGTGAATCGAGTTTTTGGAGAAAGTAATATTTTAAAAGATTATACTAGAAATGTTTTTAACTAACTTTTCAGACCAATAGAATTAGTCTTTTAAAAAAAGAATTACAAATTTAAGAATCGGGTATATCAGTTCTTGTTTAGTGCGTATTCATCGGAATTAGTGCTGATAGATTATCGCGGTATAACTAACTATTCACATTTTTTTCTTTGATTAATTCTTGTAACAGCAACCAAAGAGAGTTCAATACAGTTCAGACAGTTCAATACATCCAATCATTACATGTCATTACCCATTAACCACTCTATCTTATACATTTCTCTATTGTAAAGTCCAGGCAGTCTGTGTCTCTTAATTAATATATTAGTTAACCAGTGTTAATAAAGCAATCTCATTTCATCAACCAGACAAATTCTCTCCACCTAACATATCCATTATAATTCTCAAGTTCCACTACTACCTGCTACAAGCTCTGCAGAATGCGAATGAAACATGAACAATCGTTACTAAGCGTACAAAAAAACATTTACATAGATATTCTTCGGAAATAAAATGCGAAATGAGAAATACACTTTGCTAAAACTCAGAATCCATGTGCAAATCCTACAAAAAAAACAAACAAAAAAATGTCCAAGATTAAAAGTATGACAATTGGGGCAAAAGAATAATAGGAAGTGATTTGGAAAGATGTCGTATGTGTCTGGAACAAAAAATACCTCAGTTCATCAAAACTTTGATAAACATAATTCAAATATAAAAAGAGTTGAGAGTGACACATGTTTTAAAAGAAGGTATATACTAGTTTGCAAGGCTCTTCCGTGTATGATTAGATAATAATGTGGTACTGGAAAGGATGATACCAGGAGTTATACGATTTAAGGAAACATTGTTGAAGATTTAGAACAACAACGAGCCTTGATGGAGAGTAAATGAAATAAAATAAAAAAGAAACCTTCAACAGATTGAGAAAGCAAGTTTTTAAATGTTCTTGATGTTATTTACATCTTGGATCAGAAAATATGCATGAATGAGAATCCAAAAACCATTGACATCTTAGAGAAATTGGAATTTTCATCCATCGACAGAGCAAATTTACCAAGTTCGTGAAGAGGAGAGTTCACTTTAACGTAATGTTTCTGTTACACTCACACTTGCTGGTTTGTTGGTTGTATATATGCACTGACGATGGATGAAAATCCGAAACCGGTCAGGAACCAAATGAATATAGATGCTATGAAGGATGAAATATCAGATTGTATTATTTAATTAGCTTAAGACCGAAATAGCACTTTAGATGATTTCCCTAAAAGCATTTATCCTAGGAAGAATGTTGAAATAAAAGTGATTGTTAGTCTTTGTTCCATTCATTTTTATTCAGCCTCTGTTAACACAGCCTCTGTATAATTGACATATATTGATAATATGTAAATTGAAAAAAATTGATAAATAAGTTTATGCACAAAAACCACAAAAAATAATTCATTTAGATTGAAGACAGTCATAAATAAAAATTCATTAAAATATCTCTTATTACATTCGTGCCTGTTTTATTATATTAAGTATCTTTATTTTTATTTATTTTTTTTTTAAGAATTCCTATCTCAAGATACTGGACGCTATTAATTCATACACAAAGTTTCTTCAAGATCAGTTTAGTTCCCAAAATGACAGGGTGAATCGAGTTTTTGGAGAAAGTAATATTTTAAAAGATTATACTAGAAATGTTTTTAACTAACTTTTCAGACCAATAGAATTAGTCTTTTAAAAAAAGAATTACAAATTTAAGAATCGGGTATATCAGTTCTTGTTTAGTGCGTATTCATCGGAATTAGAGCGAACTATAATATTTTGCAATCAGATCAAAAAAGTTTTCTAAGTAGTGCTTTGCTTAAAATAAGAAGGTATGTAACAGCAAGAGAGCAAACAGCAACCAAAGAGAGCAAGAGAATCTCAACCACTCTCTCAGACTGGAGTTGGAGAAGCTGTGTAAATATAGCGACGGACAGTCCATAAGACACAGTTAAACGCAGTTGAATGGTAAGTGTTCATGAAATGTTTTGCCGTGAAAAATTAATATGTCGTCTATGAATGTATGGCATATGTCACCCGTGTATCCAATTAAAATTTTGTCCATTTGTCGTGCGTTCTTTAATCCGAATGGAAGAGTAAGGAATTTGTATGCACCGAATTGTGTGATGAATGTAGTTTTGTTTTGTGATGATTTGTCAAGTCTAATGGAATGAAATGCGTTTGATATGTCGAGTGTTGTGAAGTACGTTGTGTCATGTAATGTGGATAAAGTGTATTGGATGTCTGGAAGAGGATAAATTTGAGATGTGGTGATTGCATTTAATTTTTGCGCAGATCAACCACGTGCCTATACTGTTTTCGTAACTGGGTTATGTCGTTTGGATCGACTTTTGTCTGATCCGCAGACTTCTTCTTTACCAGAATTACCGGATGAGCCCAGTTACTAGTACTCGGTTCAATTGTTCCTCTATCAAGATTATCCTGTAAGAGAGCTTTTAGTATGGGGGCTTCTGAGTGCGATAGTTTGTAAGATCTACTGTGTACAGGCGGATGATTTTGTGTGTCTATGTGGTGTGTTTATCTGTAAATTTTTTTTTGTAGTGTTTACCATGTGTGAATTGTGTCATAAAATGGAGAGAATGTTTCAACAATTTTGTCTACTTGTTGTGGAAAGAGATGAGTAAGTTTCTGGCGTAATTGTTGTTGAAAGGCTTGTAATTGTGTTTTTTCTTTGTGCGAAAGTTGTTGAATGGAATTTGTGGTGTGTTTGTGTGATGAATTTAGTAAATATAACAGCAAGAGAGCAAACGGCAACCAAAGAGAGCAAGAGAATCTCAACCACTCTCTCAGACTGGAGTGGAAGAAGCTGTATAAATATAGCGATAGACAGTCTATATGACACAGTTAAACACAGTTGAAATCAGCTCAGTACATCCTATCGCTACGTGTCATTCTCATACCACTCAACCTTAAACATTCATCCATTCTAAATCCAGGCAGTCTGTGTCTATTAGTTAACATTATCAGTTAACCAGTGTTAACCAAGTCTTCTTCTCAACTCATCAAACAAAACCAATGCTCTCCATCCAACACATCCATTATAAGGCTCTAAATGAAGATGTTATGTCTCTAGATGTAGGGTAAGTATACCAAGCTTAATGAAAACGTTGGTGCCTTTACGGAAAAATAATCGATGAAAACAGAAAAACTGTTCAATAAAGTCACACTTCCAATCAGCCGATTTTCTTCAAACTCGGCATTTTGCCAACATATTTAATTCTAATTAATATTAAGGGGGATAGAATCGTATAATAAACCAAAATAGCTTTCTAGAAAAAAAAATTACCTCCCGCTCCCCCAATACCAATCCCTCTTGAAGAATTTTCATGGAAAAGTGTTACAATAGAAATCGATGAAAAAAGTCCTCTTTTTTGTAGCAGTAAGGGAAACTAATAAGTTTAGCTAGTTTCAAACTTTTTCTTCTCATAAATGTTAAATTTATAAATGAAGAACTTGTATGTTCCAGAGTGTACCGTGGAGTCGTTAGGGGACACGCTCAGCTATCCCAGAAAGTATTATTACTTTCTATTATTTTTTTTTTTTTGCGCATCGACTGCCGTGGTTATTAGCGCTACTCCACTCAGTTTCCTTCGCATTTTGTGGGTACTCGAGCTGGGATGGCATATCTTTGTGGCTTCCACAACACAACACCTCGCCCAGCAAGATGGAGCTCTAGATTATTAAATCCCAAAAAGTATTGTTAGGAAGGATGGTGTTTGCGTATTTCAAGTTGCTACATGTATAATTATAGATTTCTGTCTGTTATCCACAGGTGCGTAAGGTGTCAAGACTGGCGTTGAATATTCTACAAATATGATATCAAACTTTTTGTTTTTTTCTCATTGACTTTTCCCCTTATGAACTCCAAGTTGAATAAAAACATATTAATGTTATAATTAGGAAAACTAGAAGCTACTCACAGTAATTAATACAATATCTCCTCAATTATTACATAACCCCCTAAAAATCTTCTTTTTATTTATTGCACACTAACAAGATAATAATTAATAAAATAACCAAAAAGTTAAATATTACAATTGGACCAATTACTACAAATTGGAGATAATTACATTATTATTATTATTATTATTATTATTATTATTATGTATAAATAATTTTCAGTAATTAAAAGAAATTATTTTCTTATTGTCTGATATGAATCTACGATAAAAATAAGAGAAAGTAATAATGTTAACTATAAATAATTAAACACAGCCTAAAAGTAGCCTAAAAACAACCAAACTCAATAATTAAACACAATTACCAGGTTCGTTATGTTCAAGGGAATAATCCCTTAGATCCACCGATTTTCCTAACACATTACATAAAAGTAATTATCATTTTATTGTCCTATACAATCCTGAAGAATAGATATTTTCCAAATTTCATACTTAACGAAAAAATATTAATCTGTAAGAACGTTGCGAGTACGTTGCAACGAAGTTACCCCCTTACCGGATTATCGTAGAATGCTCTTACTACAGTCGTGGAGTCTCTATGCAGTGTGAATATATGGAAACTATAACTCCAGATTAGTGATCTATTTACAGTGGTAGTAGAATGCTACAAAAACTGCAAATTGCAACTGTTGCAATTATTTCGATGATAAACAAGAAAAAATAGATACGGTAAATCATTTATATTAATTCTAGCTAATAGACTATTCTGTCTTTTCTTTACATTTCATGACTTGATCTCGACTTCCCCTATGAGAATAATTCGAGAAGGAAAATCTACATTGAATATGAACTTTAAGGATTATTTCTAAAGATATGTTTTTAAAAATTAATAGTAACTAAATGTATTTTCTCAGTACTATTGCGATAAAAGGAACTTTTTGCAATGAATTTTGGCACTTATAGTTTCATTCTGTTTGTATTTGTATTGAATATTAATCTCAAAACCGATTTAACTTGCATCTTGGTCGAGGTATTTCAAGCAACTATTTCACCCTTGTATCTACTGCATAAGATCTATTGCAGCTCCAATTAGTGTCTTTCTGCACATTTCAGTAATCCTCAGTAAAAATATAAGAAAATGTAAAATGATACGGTGATAACAAGTAGAGTTTGCCTGCAGATAGACTATAGCTATTGCCAAAGTTAGGCTAAGTATATTAGGTAGAATATCCTAGGAAATGAGCTAGTGGTCTTACCAGTTCAGAAAATATAAGAAATTTGATTTATTAAATTTTGCGATTTTTCTTGATAGTGTTTTACTGTTCTCTCTCTTTAAAAACCATCATTTGAGAAAAACTCAAGCTGTTAAGAAGCAATCTGCCTCTTAAATTCCTCTTAGTTCATTAAAAATAGTTTAATAATTTTTTACTTTCATTTTCAAACAGAAGATTTAAGTTTTAATTAAACATGGAGTATTAATTAATGAACAAAACATTAGTTAATTAATGGTGGTCAATAGATACATAACATGCCTTAAAGAGCTAAAGATTTACAGTGCTCTATGTTCATATATTATTACATTAGAGATACAGTTTTTCTTTTATATTAAAAAAGAAAAAAAGAAAAGAGAAAACATTATTATTATATTTAATCTTTATATAAAACAAAAGAAATGGAAGGAAAAAATCCATTTTTGTGAAAAATAATTTTGTATATATAATATGAACTGGAGGAGAGATGAAGGTCTGCAAGGGAAGTAAAAACAATGTACACGAAGAAGAATACCGTGTTGTTATACAACTGGGAAACATCCCGGCTTTTCCCACACGGATTACCATGCTCGGGCCTTTCTCTCTTCGCTGTGGTAGTTCGTTTTTTTTTTTTTTGTGCCCAACCTTATTCTGAACAACCGAGTGTAACCCTTGGAGATTTTCCTGATAAGATGGAAAAAGAGATGGAGATAAATGCATGAATGAACAAAACTCACGGAGTAAAATCAAATATAATGTTAAAATATTAATGTAAATATATTTCTGTCTGATCGTTATTTTATTTTATTTATTTTTAATGTATAGTAAGCACCTTCTGTAATGCTTTATATCTTTAAATAACAATATGAGAAGAAAGCATGATGCAATGGGAGATACAATCTGTCTCAAACAAAGCAGATTGAGCTTTTTATAATTATTTTGCTTTTTGTAATTATTCAATACTATCTGGTATTTTATCCAGCATTGCGGACTCCTCCACATATTCAATACTACTTTAACCAGCAAACCCGACAGTTATTCAACATCTCTTCAAAATTGTTAACAATAATTTTCGTAAAGGTAATATAGAAATTAGAAACACAAGTTTTCGGGTTGAGACAGCGTAAGTGGTTTGTTAAAAACCAATGTTTCGCTCATATTGCGACAGGCTATTTTAGGAAAGTGTCGATTTGAATGCCGAAAAAACACTGGCAAGAAACTTGGTGGTAGATTAACAGGGGTGTGAGGCGGGGCCTCTTTCCTCCGTCATTTTGCATGTAAATGGCTGTAGGTAATGAAAGGGGTTTAATTTTCCCTGTGATTGGCTGGCAGGTAACAAGATCTAAGTCTTCCTTTTGCGAAAGTTGTTGCATTCTTTCCTCGCCAGAGTCAGAGTAGGTCATCTCGTTACCCTTCATGCCAATACCTAGAATAGGATAACTATATTATTTCTTCCCATATTGGATAAAACCACAATCTCCTGATTCCGATATTTTCTGTCGAGGTTGAACTGGACACATCATTCAGTTAGTAAGTTGCTGGAAATTTACTCGTCCGTATACCAAACAATGGCATGCTCTTTAATACTAGGAAGAAGCGTATTCATTGCTCCAATCACTTCTAATAGCTTCGTGGAAAATTTTTTAATAAAGCTGAATTTCTTAATAATTCCATTAGATTGGATGGAGGATCCCAAATGGGTAACCGGCAGAAAGTGATTTGCACTCTATTCGCCAATCCACCCTTCCCTTCAAACATATAGTGTAGATGTAATTTTTTAATGATTTTTATTATGAAATTATTTATTAATTTTCCGCATCTCCCAAACTTTACTTGTTACCTCAATTCCAAATAGACCTTTATTGACCGGACTTCACGAATCAACTTTTATTAACCGTTTAACATAAAGCAATTCAAAAACACATAACTCTCTCTCCCTCTCCTTAGAACAAAGAAGTATCCCTCAATTACTGCAAAACTCAGCTATCCTTAAATAACAAAATAGAATAATAAAAATAACCTGACAAGAGAACAAAATAAATATTAAACTAAAATAAGCGGAAGAAGAAGATCAGAGGATTAATCTGAATTTACAATAACCCAGCTATGTTTTGGAAATTACGATCTTCCTTTATTTTTATTTTTAAAAATGCCCTGGAGCTTCAATATAATTATACATAGATAATAATAAATTCATGTATATTTGTTTATTATACAATTTTATTCATAAAACATAAGATAAATTGGTTTATATTATAAAGAAGTTTTTTTTTTTTTTTATTAAAAGTTTATGCGGGCCATTGTAACAGTTAGTTAGTTAGGGAGAAGTTTGACCAGGCATTATTAGTTTACTAAATACTAATATTATATTATCTAATTGAATAAGGATATTAGTTAATTTTATTGAAATGTATGATTCACAAAAATAATTTCTCTACATACATTTCAATATCAGTTTAGTTTTTCTTCTCTTTTGTTTGTTGCGTTACTAATTAAGTAATATTAACCAATAGTCTTTTTTTTTTTCTTTTTTTTTTTAATTTTAGTTGAATGAAGTATACATGAAGGAACATATTGCCTGAGGCTTGTTTAAAACGGTGGGCAAAGCCTTGGACTGTTCCCACCGTCAAGACTGTTTTTATTTTGCTGTTGAAGTACATGTTAAATATTAGAGAAAGTTATTCTTTAGGCGACAATATGGAAATAACATAAATATAGATAATTGTATGGTTGTACATGCCTCATAGGCTTGCGCCCGGAATGGAGAAATGGAATAGACATTTTTTGGGAGAGGTTTTGTAGCCCATGCAGACATCCAAGCATAATAACACGTATAGAACATCTCCAACAATCATAGAATATATATTTTGCCTATGATAGCTTCTAGCAAGGTAGAACTCTTGCTTGTGCTAAATAAGCTGGTGGTCTAGCTTATAGAGTTCTCTCTGGTCTTTAAAGGGGCTTCTTCACTGAGAGTTGAGAAAGATTCCTTGTACTGGTTAATTTCTTCCTGGAAGTTTATAGCATGGTTATAAACACTTTGTTGTACACTACTTGATAATGGTTTTATACTACGACTAAGACTATGAATTCTTGTTTCCATACACTTGAATATTTTAAACTCTCATGAAAGCATATTCCAACCTCATTAAGCTCTGAATTTGTACCTATTTATGTGTCTCCAGTTGTGATTCCCTTGCTACTGTAAATTACATTTTATTTATTTAAAAAAAGACAGTAAAACTATGATAGTGTTATAGTTTTAGTAATTTGCTCACAAGAATCACAAATATTTACAATCAGCAGCATGATGATCAAATTGTTAACATTCTGTGAATATAATAGATTTTTTAAGGCTCTTTGTATTTGATTCCATCACATATAATATGTGATATCGTGTATACATATAATTTAGCGATTTCTAATAAAGACTAATTAATTATATGTAGTAAAAGAAATTAGGCAAACTACTTAAACTTATAAAACATAAAATTTCAACTAACTACTGAATTGGATAATATGTACGTCTATTTTGCATGGGTAAACTGCAAAGTGACATTTGATAACATCCAGTAGTCATTTTTCGTTTAAGATGATTCAAACAGAGTAGATCCAAGTAAAAGAGAGGTCAAAAAAAAAAATAAAGACAGAAAAATATTTTTATGATCTTTAAGTAAAAACCATGTATCCACCAATCATTAAAAAGAAGAAGTAGATTGCGAAAAATGGAAACTGGAAAATAATACCGATAAATTCAATCCAGTGCGAAAAGTAATCAAAACAGATAAATTATTACCAAAATGTTTAAGAGGGAAGGAGACTCAAAATATACCGCATCGTGAATCTCTTTGGAGTTTCCCGCTTTAAAAAACTGTGTTAGCTCCAGAAAGCTGAGTAACACAGGCTTATGCCTATAAAAAAAGGAAGTACTGAAAGCATAACAGAAAATAGGCAAGAAATTTTGTAGAAAAAACATTACTGGAAATATCTGTAGGGTTGATAAAGTGAGAAAAGTCGAAATTAACCACATTCACACAAGATTTTCTCTTCTTTTAATTATTACAATTCTAATGACAAACATTTTGTACAAAACGCTCAAAGGGCCTTAGCATTTTATGAAATACTAGTGGGGATTTCACCTGTTATCTATGGAAACTTATACTGAATATCAACATTGTATCTGTAAAACAGCGCTAACGGCATCGCCAGTTACAAAAAAAAAAACAACAAAATAACTTGATAGTAGTTTGAAATGTAAGCCAAAATCCCCCCCACTAAAATAAATTTTTCCAGAAAAATGTTTTAACTAAAAATGATAAGCTTAGATTAGATTAGATTTTAGATTCATATAGGGGATTTTTGCACTGCGAACTGAAAAATCTATTGTGCCTACTGGAGGCTTCTCAGGACACGCCGGCTTCCGAGCTAAAGACAACACTGCCCATCACCGGACAGTGAGCTGTAGAGCCTTGTAGGAAGAGAAAATGTAAGAGCAGGATGCTGGATTCGAACCCGGGACTTCCGCGTTGCTAGTCAAGCCACTGAGCTAATCCTTTTCCTAAAATGATAAGCTTATATCTGTGCATATGGGATCCCAGGATAAAAGAAATATTTTCCCACTATAGTGTCATTTTAGTTTATTATACAATTCTATCTAATGCTAATTAGAATGAAATATGTTGAGTTTGAAGAAAATCGATTGATCGAAAGTGCGTATTTTCTAATTTAACAATTTTTCCCAATTTTCTGCGATTTAATCCATAAAACATCGACAGATTTAATTAAATTTGTTATACTAACTATGAATATAGAGATCACTTGCTTTTGTTTGAAAATTTTTTCCCTGAAAGATCGTTTAAAGAAGTTATGGTGGTGGGGGTGGAGGAGGAGGTTATACTTTCCTTAAAAAGAGTCATTTTATTAAGTTTAGATGCTTCCATTGATTTATGACAAGTAAACATTTAATAAAAATTATATGTTCGGAGAAAATTGATCAATTATAACTATGTAATCCGCAGAAAGAGAAAGTCGTATATGCAAAAGCATTGAGGAAATTACAGAAATACTTTTTCTTAAAACAGAAAATGAAATTAGAAAAGTTAAAATATTAATAAAAATGAAACCAATTGGGAAATTGAAAGAAAACACTTGGATACTTTATTTTTAAATAACATTACTTCTTGTCACCTGGTTTTGGCAAAAAAATAAAAGGATGGATGATTTAACTATAAAATCATCAATCTTCAAAGAATTATTTGATTAAGAAGTTCATAATAAACGAAACATACGAGTATTCTAACTATCCTCTCCTCAGAATAAAAAATTATCCCTCAATTACTGCGAAAATCAGCTATCCTTAAATAACAGAATAGAATAATAAAAATAACCTGACAAGGTAACAAAATAAATATTAAACTAAAATAAGCGAAAGAAGAAGATCAGGGGATTAATCTGAATTTACAATAAAAATATAACTTCTGTTCTTTCTAATGTCAAAAATGTTATGGATTAATTCATTGTGACATTATTCCAATGCAACTATAAACTCATACTCAGTAGAACAGTACAAACTTAAAGTACCGGAAAAATATTAGTAAGAGTATAAAACACAAGAAGAGTCTATTCAATCTCCACCGCCTCTGCCGCTCTCGCACGCACTCACACACACACGCTCACTCAGCACCAATTCAAACTGATTGTCCCTCTCGGTTCTATTTTTTTCATCCCACTCTAAACTATACTTGAAGGCGGAAATATTTTCAGAAATGTCTTCTTCTTTTTTTGTTGTAGCTCCATTCGTACTACCTTGTTCCATACTCGTTATTTTAATTGCACCATTTCCAACAATCCTTTTAAAAGTGTTATAACCATCCAGATTGTTCACTGGAATACTCTGTTTTGTTTTTCGCTTTTTTCTTTCTTCTTTCTTCCACTTTCATATATACCTTGTCCTACTGCTTTACGATCGTTAAACAGAGATAAGATTTAAATCCATTATTACAATTCGTAGATTATTAAAATAAAGACAAAGAAAATAAATGAAGATAAGAACATTTATTAAAGGTGCATAAATTCTGATATTCACTTTCTTTCATAGTGGCAATATGGGAATGGATTTTTTTGCAAATTCTAATATTTCATGAAACCTCTAATTTTGTATCCACCCCCATAACGGCGTTGGCAAATCAAGAAAGTATTTAATACAAAACATGGAAAACGGGGTAAATATTGTCAAGTCACATTAACTTGCTTTGTTCTAAATTGCAAAGTTTAAGAAGACGTAATCGCCAGCGAAAAAACCGAGTCAATGCTAGGTTCATATGATTTTTTTTTTTTTAGACGATCACTAAGAAGAGAAATCAAGATTTCCACTCACTATCGAAAAGCAAATCTCTTGAGCAAAATGCATCCAAACTTTAATTATTGTCTGTGGGGAGGGATCAAACCGTGTGATATCCAAAGCATTTCTAGTCTCCATTACAGCTATCCCAAATAAATCAGAGTTCAGATCAAAAATCCAGAACTCGACCCGATCCACTTAAGATTTAAAACAATCCGTACAACCAGTCAATAAATTAAGAGGGTTCTTAATAAATAACAACCTAGGTTCTTCCAAAGACATCTTCCTGTTCTGGCTAAAAGTCCTAAACCTAATCTCAACTCTCTCGAAACTCTCTCAAACAATATCATATATGGATGGGTATCTATCTCTACTTCACAATCAACTCTACGTGTGGCATAAGCTAATTACGTAAAGTCGTTTCCTGAAACCACAATACCCAGGAAGGACAGAACCGTGATTAACCTGGTAAAGTTCGTGAAAGGTAGAGCCAACATATCATTACCGCCGACAATCATTGATGTCCTTTGCGTTGAAAGCTCTGATCCAGTCCATGGCTAAAAATTTAACAGATATGGGTCTACTACGCGCCATCAGCAGACTCAGGATCAACGAATGGGAAAGAGGCACCAACGAATGGGATTTAATGTTTCGTTTTTTTATTAAGTGTATAGCATCATTGGTGTGCGACGACCTAAAACACTATATCCATTGTAGCGAGAATTCTTTCAAGACAAAAATCATCGTTGTTTCAAATTTGCAACAATTTTTTCATAGAATCATCGTTGTTTCAAATTTGCAACAATTTAAATCAAATTATTCTGCCACAAATAATGACGATAAAATATTCCAGGAGTTACATGTACTTTCAGCGAAGTAAAGATGCCAAAATTCACCTTTAATTATCATAGCTACAATTTATATATTTAATATCTTTAGAAAATTGTAGTTAATAAAAATTTCTTATTCTAACCCCTAGCAGTTTTTAGTTTAATTTTCAATCCAAGAGTGTTGTACCAAGAGTGCAACTAGTTCATTGTTCCCTAAATTTTGCTTTTAACATAGCATATTAGATTAAACTTTAAAATCTGATAGGTAGTTTAGAAACTTTCTATGACCTCCAGCCGTTTCTACTAAGTGGTTAAATATCATCTACCTTATCGACCACAAACACGATTAGGGCTGTTCGTTAATCTAATATCGAAGAGGAGTGGCTTAGATAGTCAAAACTTAGCAGTAACGGAAGTTTTTCATTGCCCCTTCCTCTCTATTTATTGTGTCGGCCCTATCTAAGATATTTACACAGATAGTTTACACATAAAGTTTACATATAATATATATATTTATTCTAAAATCAAATATACATCTATAAAAAAATCTACTCAATAGTTTCTCCAGTTAATTCTGTGATAGATCTAATTAACGAATTTACCTCAAACTGAAAATTTTTGCTGTATATGTAATGGATCTTTATATTGGATCTATATATTGGAACTCTAGTTTAGAGAGAAGCCTAAAGTCCACCCCCCAAACCAATTCTAAAGTCAATTACCCACAAATAATATTTCAAATTCTCTCTCCTTCAGAGACATTTTCCGTGGTAGCCTGCTTCATTTTGATTTTCAAACTTCTTTCCTTCATTGGCCCTAAACCTGTTGCTAGGGTATCAAGCACATGTCAAGGACAGCTTCACAGCATTCATCCATTAGGATGAGCTCAATGGGTTTTGACGGTCTAAAATGCTCATTGTGAGTTTGGACAGTTCAGATAGTGAGAGTTGCTGTGTCATGCATGGACCTCCCATAGACATCTTCTGATCTCTTGCTGGATATTGTGGTTTAAGAGGCGACACTTATACATAGTGAGGCTCATGTCAGACCCCTTTAACCCCTTGTCAGTCCCCTTTAACAACCCAAACACGTGTTCCTTTTTCCCACTCAGGTACCATCACCATATCCCTCTTGACCTAGTTTAAGAGTTTAGTTTTTAATACAATTAAAAAGACCGGCCAGTGTGCAAACTGAATTTGCTCTGTGCAAGTCTGTGTCATCAAACTGTCTGAAAAACGCATCCTGAAGATGGGCGAACGCCCGAAATCGGTCTAAATGACCACAAAAAGAAGCAGAATATCACGGAAAATGTCTCTGATCATGTCAGACCCCTTTTGAAAAGTTTATGGTGCAGCCCAATGTATCTTATGCTTGGGTTGTGAGGAAATTTGGTTCAGGATCTTTCTTCTAAACTTGGTTAGGATGTTTATGGAAGAGATTTGATTGTTGCCAACCTAACTATATCTTAAGTGGTTTCAATCCGGTAGTGGATTTTTGTTTTAGAACCGGTTTAACCAAAGTAAACACTCAGTCCCGCTGAGTACGGAAAATTTTTGTTTAATGAATGGGGAATGTTCAGTAACACATGTGTATTATGTGTGTCTCCATGTGTGTGTGTGTGTGTGAACAAAAATGTCTCAAAAAATAAAATATCATAGGAAGCTCAAACTTGATATTCGGTTTTGGTACCACCTTCGCGTCTGACAACAAGTTGACTCGAACTGCAACTTTATGGAACTTTTTTAGGTGGAAAACAGATCCAACAATTTTCTTCAAACTTCGTACACTGTTTCCACATATACCTATCTATATTGCCTAAATGATTTTTATTTCAAACCTTTACCAGGAACATTGGTGTTTGAAAGAATGTGAGGGAGCAAAAACGTCAAGCTTTTCTTTAGAGTGTAACTTCAGTTCAATTTGTGGTTATACTTCATATATAATACTGCAATGCTAATTGCATAGTAAAATCACTGTTATTTGAGAAAAAAATTCCGGAAAAATTGAGTTATTTTTTTGTTTTGTTTTAGGTGATTCTGTGGGATCTGCACTGATAGGTATCAACACTAATGGCGCTGTCTCCTGGGCTATAATGTAATCAATTATAATACTACCTGTCATGAGTGATAGTCAACATGCACCCCTTACCATCTCTTTATTTATTTTAGGACAACTGAATAAAATATTTATGTTTTTAAGAAAGATTGTCAATTTTATAATTCGTTCTAATAATTCTATTTTATAATTCTGAAGTAAAAGAAAGTTATGTGAGAGTTTTATATCACGTTTTTAACGTAAAATACAATTCTCGAGATTCCTTCTGTTTGGTAATAAGCGAACATTTTTCTTAGATTAAACCCCGAACGGATGTTTTCTCACATGAAGAAGCGAACGTTTTCTCATAATAAGAAGGAATGAACATTGAGTTGAAAGTAGTGGTGGGTAGGAGCGCAGAGGTAGGGGGTTAGTATGTGAGGGGGTATGTAAAAATATATTCTACGCATGATGCAACTATCATATGACAGATATCGTTTAATTGCTTTTTTGGGGGAAATGTTTAGCATTACTGCTTCACGAGGACCGAGACCTTAAAAAGAAAAAATGAAAACACAAACAATTACGCACGAATAATTAGCATAAGATTGAGACTAATGGGCCTTCATTTTATCGAATAAAATACAATAATTAATAATAATAATAATATAAATTTTTAGAAAGAAATATATCGCCCTAAACTATATGGCGCTAAGTTAACTAACTAAAATTGGACACTTAATTACAGTAGGGGCGAGCCATGAAAACTAACAAGGTTATTCGCCCTGAATTAATTATTAAATACTTTAGTAAAGCGCCATCTAGGTGTTGCTGGAGTAATTTTTGTTAATTTAGAAATGTTAATGTTTTTAATTTAAAGAATAATAATAATAAAAAAAAAACAGACAATTGTGTTTTCAATATAGAGAGGGAGGTAAGCGCCACAGTCAAAAATATTACGTCATTGTCATTGGCTCAATTGTTGTTAATTAGTAAGTAGAAGAGGTGGTTTGCTAGAGTGAAATGGAAATATACATACACTGACACACACACACACATATATATATATATATTTATATATGGGGTGCGGTATTTATTACAATTAAATATTATAATAAGAGATGTTAATTGTTTAGAGGGGGATATGTGTGTGTATGTGTTTGTGTAGCCAAGCTAATGATGACATCATGGTATATTACATCATCCATAACTATCACTTGCCATTAGCTAGAGAAGAGCTCTTGCAGGCCTATCTACATATATGTGAGTGCATCTGCAACAAATATATAAGTTTTGCATATGACTAAATTACTTTTACTCAATTATTTCACAGTATTTATATATATATATATTTATTATTATTATTGTATATAAAACTTATTATATATATAAATTTCCCAGTATGGTCCAGTTAAATTCATGATAATATGAATTAAGGAAATGGAAAATTGCAAAATTTAATAGAAAATAATAACGAATTATTTACATTTTAGGATTCGAAGTTAGTAAATGATATTCAACTTAATTAAAATTAAATGTTGAAAATGTAGGATGGGTCCGCAAAGCTGGATAACATCTGATATTTTATCCGTCTTAGCAAGCATATTTATATTGTACCTGATTGCTTTCGAATTTTCATTCATCAATGACTTCAGATATTGGACGCACATAAATTAGAACGCAGAAATGTATGAATATAAAGGATTTGCTTAGTAATAGTAGGGCTAGGGTTTGAGTCAGGAGCCGCGGCCCTTAGATTTTCTTGACCTTGTTTTGTGTGTGTGTGTGTGTGTGCGTGAATTTGCTACAAATATGCATCACATCATAAAATAGTAATAGTCAGTGCTGTGTCTCTTTACTGGAGAGCGGCAATGTACTGAAAAAGGCTCTAAATGCTAGCCTCACAGATGTTGATGGGCTCTTAAAAAAAAAAAAACACAAATCGTTTCTTAAAAACTAAATGGTCTATTTAAATTCAATTAAGGTTTGTCTCTACATATCATTAGAATCGGAAACTAGTGAGTTTATAATTATTCGTTTTAAGCGTTGGAGCGACAAGAATTACATCAGTCTATCATCATAATTGTTGGCCGTCATTCAGTCTGATGGTCTGACTAATTGTGTGATGCTAATATAATGATTTTCATTGAAAATTTGGGTGAACGAGAACCACCTAAACTTGGGATCCGTTTATTATTAGCTGAAAGTTATATCAATAGATTGAATTACAGGGATGCAGCAATTATTAGAATGGAAGCAATATTTGAAATAACTGTTATTTTTAAAACAGTTCCTGGACGAAGAAATAGATAGATGAAGAAACAATAAATGAGGAAAGACAAAGACAATAGTTCTGTAAAATTGTCGGCAAACTTTCAAAATTTTTAAATAAAAGATTAGACAAAACGTATAAAACACTTGGCTACATCACGCAGATATGGTGTAGATATGATGTAGATTGGCTGGCTATATCATGCAGATATGGTGTAGAATGGCTAAAATGCTAAGTCCACCGAACAGACATATTGTGGCTCTCTTCAATACCTCCTGAGTATTGAGTCTAGTCATCAGGTCCAGTGTGGGTTTTTGCTGATACTAGAATTTGCCTGTGGGCACCTTAAACCGAAACACTTGTGCACATCGACTTATCTCTGTACGTCCTACATGTAGTATGGAGATATTTTTGTTGTTTGATTCTTTAGGTTTGGATACTCGCTTTGATGTCGAGATCTTTGAAGTAGCGGCTACTTCACTTCTGCTTCTGATAAAATTCTTGGCTCAAAGTGTTGAGCAGTAAAAGAGAATTTCCTCCATGTATAATACCTCAGAGTAATATAATGCGATAATATAAAATAATGCGGTAATTCTTATGCCTGAAGGTAAAATGTAAATAATCAAAACGAATTAGCATTTTGAATACTATAGATATATATTTTTAACATATATATTGTATATGTTAAAAATTCAATATAATTCAAACGATTATTATTAAAAATAAAAAGCTGCAATATTGGAATTAATGTTAAATAAATCCCTATTGCGAATGAAAATGTAAAATAGAAAGATTAATTCAACCGTCATGTTGATGATAATAATGCTCATAAAGTTTTATAGCCCATTGTGTGTGTGTCTGTGTGTAGATTAGTGTCCTGTTTGTATTTATATACACCATACACACTATTGATTTTATTGCGTAATGGTTATTACTAAATACCGTTTTTAACGAACCGTATACTAGTTAGATATTTGATAATATAATAAATTTTATTTATTTATCATTTATTAATGAAATAAATTTCTTTATTTGTTTGTCAAATTTCTTTATTCATTAGCTCTAATAAAAAAAATAAAAATCTGGTACAGAATATTTATTACAGTGGGATATAAAATAATAATAATAATGTGATATAATTCTCATTTAAGATAATTTATATATAAAAAATTCAAATCATGTCTGAAGGAGAACTTGGTTAATGTAAAATAAAATTAAGACGTCTGGGTCTGCCTCTTGAAATATTTGGAGAACTGTACCTTGAGAAGAGGTGGTTCCATAATTAATCGACGGCATGATAGTAGCTAAATCAAAGAAAGAAGAAGTCTACACACGTTTCTTATTGAGCCCCCAGCAGGAAGGCGGACGACAAAATGCGAGCGACAGGATTATGCGATACGTAGCAAACATGGAACATAGTGAAATATGGGATTAGCCAATAAAATCTGCGATTTTTACGCCTAAATGTGGAATTTTACTGTTGAAAATGTACCTAATTCCAGTGTATTTTAGTGCCACGTACATGTACAGGTTAAAGTTCCAAGTTCATCGTCGAGAAAATTGAAATTACAATTGAACCAGCATTGTTTCAGAAAGTACAAAAAAATAAAATTAAGGCAATGAGTATTTAAGGAAGAACTCTAAGGCAAACAATTCAAAACCGTAACCAGTTTATTTATTTGTTTATAGTTTTATTTTTTTTAACATTAACCAATACTTTTTTTTGAAGGTTGGAGAGCCCAATATTTGGCATTTAAACAAATTGCTGGTTTCTATTAGCCATCAACTGCCAATATATTGGCAGAATCATTTACTGAAAAAAAAACAGTCCTATAGCTATAGTTATTGGTAATAATTTACATTACAGAATACCATAACTTTCATTAGTAAACCACAAACTAGAACTTGAGATGATTATCTAGAAAGATACAACTAAATATATCGAATAGAATTTATAATATTAATAATAAAAAAATCTCATCCCCTTTGTTATATATTAGAAAAAAATAAGAATTATTCAAGTCTCAATTTAAAATTTAAAAAAAAAAAATATTTATTTTAATTTTAAGATTATAAAGTAATTATATTAATCAAATGATCATGTTATGTTATTTTTAACAAAGATAACATACATTTATTTTATTGAACGACCCACGTTTTTTATTCACAAATTAGAATATGGGCCAGCTCACTAACAGCTCTACACATAGAGATTAATGTTAATGATATATTCGTCATAAGTGTTAGTAGAGCTTCATAAATCATGGGAAGCTTAAACTTGATATAAAGCCGCTTAACTAACCCACCTTTGTATCCGAAAAATATTTCTTTTTTTTAGTTTTATCCGATTTTTGTCATAAACTTCGGAAAAGATTTACTTTAAACTTGGTTATACAGTAAACATATAAAAAGATAGCATTGGTTTTTTTGAAATATTTTTCCTAATAAAATTAATTATTGGGGACACGTGGAGGGAGAGCTGAGACGTTAGGCTAGGCTTTCGTCTCCCTTTTTAATTTCAGGACAAAGTCTGTCATATGGTAGGAGAAAGAGAATTAAATATTTATTGGAAAATCTTTCAGTTTACAATATATATTATAAAATAAAAGTAGTCATAAATATATTTAAACATAAATTAAACCAAATATATATTTTTTAAAAGCCAATTTTATAAATAAATATAGACCCCCACGGTTTGTGATTCAGATGTTGGCAACATTAATAAAAATGTACAAAGACACTTGTCGTGGAACAGTTTGCAATATAATAAAAGTTTAATTGCATTTAGTGATTTTGGATGATTTAACAAAATTAATGAATTTTATTTAATTTTATTGCTTTTTTAAAAACAATACGGAGAACTAGCTAAACTTGTATAATGAGGTCATAATCATAAAAACAGTTTTAAATTTGCGCTTCTCTAATAATTTAATTAACTAAATGTATCAATTAAGAGGACTTAGAGGAATAGAACACAAAACATTTACATTCTTTTTAAAAAAAAAATGATAATCGAAAAAAATTGTTAATATTTTAACTTTATTTGAATTATAATTTTGCTGGAAGGCTTTGATAAAAAAGTAAACCATCCCTGAATGATCCCATATGTGTCAGATTACACTTCCGACTTCAGTCTTTCTTATAATATTCTCCTCTCACACTTACTCACTCTCTCCAACCTATAGAATCACCCATTCTCTCCTGTTTCCCGCGTTTCGCCGCCCCCTATCTAATGTTATTATTTTTCAGTAATCGGATACACGACGAGGAAGGATAATTGGATTCCCTTTCTACTGTAGCTGAATTAGCTCTAGGCTATGTTTCACTTTCATACAAATAAGGTTTGTATGTTGGCCCAACATTGGAACCAGATGCGAGACATAATCTAAAAGACGAAATTATAAAACACGAAGAATATCAAGTGTAATGTAAAAAGATGGAAATATTTTCAATGAAGAAAAAAAAATGGTATTCTCAGTTTAAAAAATTTATAGAATTTTTATAAAAAAAATAGAATGAGTTACTACTATCCTAACAAACGTACTATGTAATAAATATCTTAAATACATGGAATTGTGAGGAAATTAAAAACAAAATCTGGTATAAAACACTCACGCGAATATTTCTCTTAATAGTTATAATTGGCAAACTTCCTTCAAACTTGGAATTTTTACTAAACTTTTAATATTTTTTGAGAGAGAGCATGAAATTCCAGACCCCCCCCACCAGAACCTCCTCTATCAAATCAAAATTCTCAGAATAAACTTTCAAACAAAAATGATAGATCTCCGTATGTATGTTTAGTAATATCAGGTTTATTGAAACCAATTGGTGCCGTTATAGACAAAGTCGCAGCAAACTGAAAAAAAAAACCTGCTCAGTAAAGTTGCATTTCCGTTGAGACGATTTTCTTCAAAATCGGAATTTCGGCAAAACATTCAATCCTGATTAAAATTATAATGGATGATAGATTCGTATAATAAATTAAAATAGCACTTTAGAGGAAAGCATAACACCGCCCCCCCCCCTAAAATCCCCTTCTAAATAGTTTTTCTGGCAAAATCATACAAATAAAAGTCATAGACCTATATGTGAGTAGTGTATATGCAATGTTTAAAGAAAATCGTTGGAACAGTTTTCGAGAAAATTGCCAAAAACTGAAAAATTCTTCTGTCAGTAAAGTGGCCCTTGCGGATGATAGAACGAAGAAAAATCAAATTTGATTTTTCTACGATTTTTCCGTTTTTGAGTTATGCTGACCAAACTTACACACACACACAGACCAATTTCTAAAAACTATTTTTTCGGATTCAGGGAACCGCAAACGTATATTTCCGGTGAAAACTCAATATTATCCAAAATTTGATATGATCGCAATACTTCCACTTATTTATTTATTTCATGTCTTTATTCATAAAATATAAAATAATAAAATCAACATGATCTCAAAGAAATAAAAGACCTCACTGCTTGAAAATACAGGAGTCGCATCGCTAAATCAACTCGGTATGTTTAGTAAACGTTTATTTGGGCTTGCATTACATTTAGGAGTTTTAATTGGGTTACGTGTATGTATCCTACATGGCAACTCCCATTGTCTCAACCCCACGATGCTTTAAATTTAATTAGAAGAATCAAATCAGTGGTAGTGCGGTGCAAGGGCATGCTGAGACCCTAGGATTGAGTACTATCTAAGAGCCACTAGAGATTAAAATCATTTTAATTCTTTCCTCTGGAGGGTTACAATCTTAAAAGTACCAGAGGTTACAACAACAGCTCTTCTATTATTGGTGATTAGCAGTGTAGTCTAAAATGAGAGAAACTGCCTGGATTCTGGCAGTGCACCGATTGGAGATAGGTTAAGAGCCTTCAAGGCTTATGTCTTGGTCGCTTTGCGGTCCTCTATCATAAATAACAATAATTAAATTTAATTCCAAATTCCAGGCCCTTCCTCACAACCATCTCAAACCAATTTTTCTAGAAAAATATTACAAATAAAAATGTTAGATTTAGTGTGATGATAATATGACAAGTTTAAGAAAATCGTTCATTTTCATCATTCATATTTTAAGAAAGCAATTAAATGAAGTCATGACTGAAAAAATTATTGATTAAAGTCGTATTTTTGGTTGATGGATTTCGACCGGAACCTTCATGTCAGTTGCGGTGTGGTACCTAAATGGAATATCAAGTTTTGAACCTCCTGTGATTCCCGTTTTGAGATGTTCTTTCACGTATAAAAAACCACGTGCGCATACACACACACATACACACCACACATCAAACAGATTACCCATGTTTATACATTGACCATTCGCTGAAAACATATTTTTCATGCTCAAAGATCCTCAAAATTTTTTGAGCGAATTATTAACTCAGCGAGTTAAAACATTTACTAGTAATGGTTCCATTGAAGTGAAGTAGAGATATGAATTAATTTTTATTTTTATGCTATTTTGGGACTAAAAGTGATTTCAATTCTATCCTCTGAAGGGCCTGAGCCGACTCCGACAGCTTTTTAAAACACGAGAGAGGCACGATTCAACCTTCTTCGTATTACATAAATTTCAGGCAGCTTTCCTTGGAAGTAAAATAATTGTAATTTCCAGCATTATACTGGAGTGTCCAATCAATTTTTCCAGATCTCCATATTTGGTAGCGGTCACATTTTCTTAGCCTACATCTTTTTTTTCTTTTTAAAACCCAGATACGGTTATGTTTAGCATCTTTAAGCTTTTACAGACCCTCTCTGTATGAAGTTTTTTCGTAAAAGTTTGAATAAACTAAAGATTATCAAAATCTTAAATTTTTACTTTCTCTTACTCCTAGGTTATTTCTAATAAATTGGGCCGTTGCAATATATTGAATGTCTGGGTTACTCTCTACTTACCTCCCACTATATTTAATATTAATTTTCAATATCACAAGTTCTTATAAAAGTAAAAACATAGGTAATAATGTATAAACAATTTATCTCAGTACGCTTGGAAATCTTCAAATGAACTTCTAGGCATGAAGAAGACAGTTGAAGACAGTAAAAACTAGTGAATAAGAAAAGAATACTATTGTCCAAAAGTAGATTTGCAGAAATTAAAAGGAAATTAGCATAACAATTTACAAGGAGCCTCTATTAACAACAATACTAAGCATTTGTTTAACACAATTCTTCAGTAACGTACCATCTTAAAATTTATATAATTCTCAAAGGAAAAGTGGAATAATCATCAAAATTATTAATAATTAGCAGCGTGTCAGATTATTCCCTCGTAGAGGAAACTGGATTAGTTACAGTCTTCTATAGCGATTTCGGAGATTTCCTCCGAGAATGGTAGCATAACGAACAACACTTACACTCTGACCCCAAAACTCCAACACAATACATACACGATGAAGAGACGTATGGGCAACTTCTTGGATTTCTCGTACCTCAAAGTAAACTCAAATCCACATCAGGAATTCTCATTCAACTTCCATATAGACCGTATTACTTTTTACAGGCGACAACATTCACGTACAAACACTAACATCTAGAGATCCACAATATTTGTTTTATGTCGCAGTGGATTTGGCTTTTCAGCCAACACCATCTACGCTTTTTAGCATCTATCATCAGTTGACGAATTCAATATTTTCCAACAATAAGCAGTATTAAGTGAAAGTCTGCGTGACATATAGAGAAATTATCATTTGGATTCCGACTATCAAACACGATTTAAATAAAAAGCAATTAGAATACCATGGAACATTGTAATATTTATATTTATATATATATATCTATATATATATATATATATATACATATATATATGTATAAACAAAAGACTATATGTAGACCAACATTTTTGAACCACGACAATTGAAGAATTTTGGTCGAAAGAACGCGAAAGTCATCGAGTTACATAAATCTACAAAATAGTGCTGGGACGTTACTTACATTAGGTACTCAGAAAAAGTCATTTATTTCTTTAAAAAGACTTTTATTGTAAAGTAAATATACCAAGCAAGAATAAACACCAACCAAGCGCATAGCCAAAATTGGCGTAATATGCCAATATCAGACTACCAATCAGTGAACTGGACTCACACCACCTTCCAGTAATATGTACGTTCCACGCTCACATACAACGCAATGAACAACCGCCAAAATTAATCATTGGAAAGATAGACTGGGAAACTTACAGACATGAAATGAATAACCTCCTAACAATACCAACTCATTACATGTTCTACGACGACATTGATACTTCACTTCACACATTTACACAGGCAATTTATACAGGTCAACAGAACAACAGAATTCGTAAGATTTGGCAGAACTAGGGACCCTTCAAATTAAACTCACTTTAATCGACTAGCTAGACAAATCAAATGGAAACTCGACAACTACAGAATCTCCACTTACAGAACACGCTTATAAGCGATGACCCCAGGTGACTCTTGTCTCTGGAAAGAAACAAAAAGACTGCTAAACGAACACATTCAGATTCCTCCACTACAATCAGGCAACGTGTTGACAATAAGCGATGACGAAAAATGCGAAGCAATGGCGACTCATCTTGAAAACAAATTTACGCTAACTAACCATTTGAATATGGTCCAAATTCACTCTAAGACCACATCAATTCCGAACTCCAACAACTTCACCACACAGCAGAACGTCCTATAGCATTTACTTATCCTTCCGAAATTTTATCCAATATCAAAAGATTCCCTAACAAAAAGGCTCCGGAGGACGATCTAATCCCCAATACTGTCATAAAAAAACCTGCCTCGGAAAGGTCTTGCATTCCTAACTGGTGTCTTTAATGCTTGTCTTCGATTAGGATATTTTCCCAAACAGTGGAAGAATGCTATAGTAATAGTATTTCAGAAAGCTGGTAAGCCAAAAAGCGATCCTAACAGCTATCGCCCTATCAGTCTACTAAATTCTCTCTCCAAAATACTAGAAAAAATAATATACAAACGACTCTTAAAACACTTGACCGACTCGAGCACAATCCCACCTCATCAGTTCGGATTCAGACAAAAACACTCACCACTACAACAACTAAAAAGAGTCACAGAACACATAGTGCACAATTTTGAGGAAAGAAAATACAAGGCAGCAATATTTCTTGACGTAGCTGCTGCATTTGACTCCGGACTACTTTATAAACTTACAAACACAAACGCACCAACATACCTAACTCGAATTATAGGATGGTACATTATAGAATTACAAGATAGAATATTCCAGGTAAGACTCAACAATACATTCAGTACAGAAAGACAAATACTAGCGGGACTACCACAGGGGGCAATCATGAGCCCAATACTCTTCAACCTCTCCTGCTCGGACATACCTGAACCTATACAGCGACATTAGCTACCTATGCGGACGATACCATGTTAGCCTCATCCAATAGAGACATTAACGAAAGCATTACTGACCTACAAACATCAATAGACTGTATATCTAGCTGGTTTCACCGATGGAAGCTAAAGTTAAACCAATGTAAAACTGAAGCGAAAATCTTCGCTCTCCGGCGGTTTCGAAATGAAGACCTTCGTCTACTAACAATTAACAACCAGGAAATTCCCTGGAAACAAAAAGACCAAGGAGTGCGTTATCTGGGCGTAATCCTTGATACAAGACTCACCTGGAGACTACACATTAACACTAAACTGCAAGAAGCATACACCCGACTGAAACCACTCTCCCACTCACTAACAGAAACACACCACTCAAATACCCCTGCACCACACTACTCTATAAAACTCTCCTTAGACCTCTCCTTACATACGCCTGCCCAGTTTGGATAACAGTTAGCAACACACTGACAAAATGATTACAGACTTTCCAAAACAAGGTACTGAGAATCGCACTAAACGCTCCCTGGTTTATCAGAAACACACAAACATACAGAGAGCTCGAAATGCCAGATATATAGACACACACATGGCTCAACTAACAGACAATTTCTTCCTATCGCTTCACACACTACAGTCAGCTTCGCATTACCACATAGGCGAGCCTACTTCATCCAGAAGATTGAAACCCAGACTCTTCCAGAAGACCCATCTCTGATCTCTGAGAAGACTCATCTTTGTTTTATTGTTGTTTTCCTTTCCTTTCAATTAACTGTATGTGTAAAGCTCTAAGTGAGCTGGTCCATACTAATTTGTAAATAATAATAAAGTTTGAAACATTTTTCCATGTAATGTGATTTGTTTTGGAGCTGCATCAGGAGCAGCTATTTGTTTAAGCTTTACTCTTAAGTTTCACTTACATGCAAAGCAAGGTTGTTTTACAATCCATATAATATTATGGTTCATTAAATGCATTGATAGGATTTTACATTCCAAAAAGAACATTTCTGCTGCTTCATAGAACAGGATTCTGAGTATTCCGGAATTTTCTCGGAACGGTTCGTATCGGAACAGCTCTTTCTGCTAAGTGCCCATATAAATATCTAACATTTTTGTTTGAAACAATTTCCGGGAAAAATGAATTCCCATTGGACCTTACCGATGGGTGTAGAGAGTCCTGGGTTTCGCTGAATGGTATACAAAGAACGGATAAGGCCAGGGTGAAGGCAATTTATCTACTTTCCTGAATTCAACGTTCCTGGTTCTCCTGGTTGAAGGATAGTCTTAAGGTTAACGGCGCTATACCATACAAAATTATAATGTTAGAAATCCTCACAATGAAGGGAAAACTATATGAGAAGAAGCTATAGCAGTGGAAGCGTATTTCCTTGTAGGACCGTAGCGCTATGGACTGAACGAATGATTCAATATGTGAAGTTAGATTTCAAATGCACCAGAGGATTAATAAGATGCTGACTACTGGACTAAAATGCAAACATTTACTATCTGCTTTTTGGAGAATCATATGAACCTCTAGTATATCATACATACATACTGTTATAAGTTCAGAGAAAAATAATCAATTTATTATAATTGTGCATAATATTAACTGCAATAAGAGTTAGCCGTGTGAGGATTTCTCACTAATTTGATGTTTCCATTTTTTTGACAGAAGAATATCAAAATCATTTTTAGTTTGCAAAAAAAAATCTGTTGTGAAACACCACTTTCAGAGCAATTAATACAATGACAACTTAAGTGACATATTTTCTTAAACTTGCAACTTTATTAGGTTGCCCTAACGTAAACATCGAGATGGTGGGGGGGTATGTAGATTAGCATTCATGGCAAATAGCCACTTGAATGTCTAGTAATTATCTAGCAATTCTTTTAATGCATCATAAAATAATGTTGCAATGAACCACACATTGTACTGAAGTGGCATTTAAGAGGAAACTGTGTCAATATAAGTAAAATTATAAATTACGCAAGGAATTAATAAAATAATAAAAGCTATAAAAACATAATAAAGATATAAAAAAAGGTAATTATTAAAATAAAAAAGTAATTAATAAAATAAAAAACAAAATTTTAAATTTATAACTGGCGCAAACAAAAATAAACATTTATAAATGGCGCAATAAAAAAAATAAATAAATAAATCATAAAATTGAAGCAATCAAAAACGAAAAATTAAATTATATTTATAAGTAGCGCAATTGGAAAATTAAAATAATAATAAAAAACTTTTATAAATGAAGCAGTCTATATAAAAAGAATAAAAAATATGAATATTAAATAGAATTAAATTATACAATTCTTTCATCTGGATAATATTAATTAGTAATAAATGTGTTGCCAAAATTCCAAGAAAATCGATCAATTTTACTGAACAGTTTTTTTAAATTTTTCCACAATTTTCTTCTAAAGACTCCATTGGTTTCATTAAACTTAGTGCATCAGCTGCATGACATATCACGTCTGTTTGTAACTTTTTTCGAAAACATTTATTTCAGAGGGGTTGTAGGGGAGCTGGAAAGTCAAGGTCCTTAAAAAAATAAATAGTTTTATTAAGTTTCGAATCTCCCATTGATGTAACGTTGAATTCGAGTAAATATTTAGTAATAATGATGTTTGACGAAAATTTGTCAATTATAGGTACACCAGATTTTTTTCTTTCTCACGTGTTCAATGTTTATATGCACTTTTTTTTTCTTCAGTGTTTTATATATACACTACTACTACTACTACTACTATGTAAAAAAACATTATTTTCATACTCAGGAGATTTCAAACATGTATTAACGTTGAAAACTTAATTTCTAAAATCTGACACAATCACAACACTTCCTCTCAATGTATGAGAAAGTATTGATATATTTTTGTTTGTTGTGGTGGTTGGTTCCGCAGAGCTGGAAAGCATCAGAGACATTTTCCGTGGAAGCCTGCTTCATTTTGTGATCATCGGCCGGTTTCGGGCGTTCGTCCATCTTCAGGATGCGCTTTTCAGACAGTGTGCCAACACAGACTCGTACAGAGACTTAGTTTCACACTAACTCTCTTTAGTGAGTTTAGAGAGTTAGTGTGAAACTAAGTCTCTGTACGAGTCTGTGTTGGCACACTGTCTGAAAAGCGCATCCTGAAGATGGGCGAACGCCCGAAACCGGTCGATGACCCAAAATGAAGCAGGCTTCCACGGAAAATGTCTCTGATATATTTTTGTTTTAACAGTAACCAACTTATATTAAATAGCTTAGTTATAGAATAAAATATTAAATAAGTTTTACGCTATAGGAATAGAAAATAATAAAACAGCGTGGGAAGTCGGTCCAGGTGTTTCCTTTTTAGTATGAAAACAGAAAAGGAATGAGGAAAAAGGGTTGATGTTTGGTGGTAGTGTGGAATAACAGCGAACCGACAGGATGGTTACCGGGAGAGTACGGTCTATGGTGTTAGCAACTGGCAGCAGCTTTTAGAACAAGAGGGTTGTGTGCTTAGACTCTATGTTCCTATCAAGGTTTAAAGACAATAGATTTCCCAGCATGCGTTACAACCAAGCTCACTAACACTCAGTCTCTCTCTCTCTCACTTTCCTTTCTTCGTCACTAGAACAACGTCCTACCGCTGCATACACAAAAGAGCCAAGGGTACCGAATAAAAACAATACGTAAATTGTTGGGGTATAAAAGTAGAAGAGTAAAGCGAAACACAAACTGGGTACATACAGACAAACAAACAGACAAGAAAGCTAGAAATAATAAAAATACAATATTTAGAAAGAAAAAACTGCATATAAACATTGAACAGGCGACAAAAGAAAAAAAAGTCAGGCCTGAAACACTCATATTATGACTTTCCCTTACGGCAATTTACATCGTTATAATAGAGACATTTTCTTCAAATTTATAATTTTTATCTGGGATTTTAACCGGCGTAGCGGATACATATTCATATTGTTCCTGATCCGGATTCCCATCATCTCAATGATTACGAATTAACACATGCATGATACGACGGATTAAATCCCAGATGTTATTGCAGACTCATCCACATATTTATAATATTCACTAAATATTTACTTGTCTTCAATGTTAAATAAATGGGGATTCTAAACATAATAATAAAAACAATTTTTTTTTTTAAGGTGACCTTCCAGCTCTCCACAATCACTATGGTATCTTTTATTGAGAAAACCATAGAAAACTAAAAAAAAACACGTTGAGTTAAGTGATACTTTCGATCAACCGAATATCTTCAATCAGGAATTTTGGCAACATGTTTAATTCAAACAAGTTGCTCAAACCGCTCAGGTTCGGGGTGGAGGAATTGAAAAACTTAAAACCGTATTCTACGCGTGTATCAACAGTCATATGTGACAGATACCGTTTGAATTTTTTTATCAATTGAAAGCGTTTAAACTATGCCAAAATATTAGGATTTGTATTAGGAAATAAGAAAGCCATAAGAGCTTTTATTTACATCTATTGTTTACAAAAATTGTCCCCAGCGTTCTCCACTAATTCGGAAATTAAAAAAATTACTGTATAAATTTATTAATTCATTGCTTTTAAACTAAGACAAAATATTAAGAGAGAAGGGATTTGCTAAGAGGTTAGCATGCTGGAATAGCAACGCGGACATCCTGGGTTCGAATCCAGCCGTGGATTTTCTCTTCCTAGGAGCTTCTACAGCTCACTGTCCGGTGATGGACAGTGTTGTCTGTAACGAGAGAACACTATCCGGAAGCCGGCAGTGCACTCAAAAAATCCGAGCGCAAATGACAATAGATGTTGGCGCGCCTTAAATTAAAACACAAATAAATATTAGGAGTTACGAAAACCATAGGAGCTATTTCATTCATGCATGTTTACAAAAATTGCCACCAGAGTTCTCCGCCTACTAAGAAATTAAAAAATTAATGTGTAATTTTATTAATCATAGAGTTTAAATATGTACAAAAATTGCGATCAGAGTCTGCACCAACAGGAAAATTAAAAAATTACAGTGTAATTTTATTAGTTCATAGGTTTAAATTATGCCAAATATTAGGATTTGTATTAGGAAATAAAAAGGCCGAAGGAGCTATTTTTTTTACATGTATGTTTACAAAAATTGCGACCAGAATTCTTTACCTACAGTAAAATTAAAAAATTACACTGAAATTATATTAATTCATAGCGCCTAAACTATGGGGGTTGTTGAAAAACATAAAAACGTATTCTATGTATGACAGATACCGTCACATTGATATATTTGACACACATGACACATAACATACGAGTATATATTGGAATACGTGCTCTTGCTACATTTCAACACTCTCACTCAATTGCAATTCTGCCGCAGAATTAGAATTTCGGACGACGAACACTATCTAATTGAGAAAATCCGCTGGCATCTGTTCAGTTGGTACCTCAATAGTTTATTTTCTTCCAGCTGAAGATTACTGACAAAATGGTGGGGAATATCAATATGTTTTGATCTATCATGGAACTGGTATATCCATCTCTCTCACTCTCTGTCTATCACATACACACGCACACACAGCATAGGACCTACCCCAAACCGTATATTTCCAGTGAAAATTCGAAATAAAAAATTTGACAAGATCACAATATCATACTTCATATGTAAGATAGAGAAAGTAAAAAAAAAATCACACATTACCATGGTAACTAAAAATTTATTAGAGTACGTCACGCAGGGAAAGTCACATTTATTCTGTGACATATACACGAATGATATTTACGTCAGATAGTTAGACGTTTTATTTATAGAGAAAGAGTCAGTAAAATATCGACATTTCGACTAGCATAAATCGATTACACCTATAAAGCCGACTATATAATAATAATAGAGAAGTTGCTGCCCAGCAATTCTCGTACAGTAATTGTTCAATATTTCAATAGCCTTTATTAAACGAGTACTAACAAAATCTCATATAAAATGTTGACTTGAAATTAATTTTGAACAATCTACGTTACCACCTTGATAGCCATAGAACCAAGTGTCGCATCAATCACATATAATTAATTACAACAAAATAAATGTTCATTTTTTCTGTCGGAGATTGAATCCAACTACCGTTTAGGTCTGTTAAATGGAAGTGGTTAACAAATAATATACTCTAAACACTAAACAAATTCATGTATTTAAAATTTCATACATTCAGATTCTCTTCGGGGAAAGGCTAGCTATTAGACTTTATTATGATAGAAGTTGTTAACCTTTTTTTAGAGAAGTTTACGGAGAAACTGGTAGGTGCTGGAAGCGTTTTAACCACACTGTTTGAGCACCCTCTGACACAACATCCTAGTAAAACTTATAGCGGCTGTAATAGGAACCGAAGATAGGGATCTAAAGCAGAGAGAGAGAGATATGAAAATTGACAGTCTCACTCACTAATTTAGGCCAGACTAGAGTGGGGGAATCTGTTAAAATACAGCTGTGTTAGCCATACAGGGGGGATCTTCAGACAGTCTTGCAAGAGTTCATACAGGAGTCAAAACTCGTCAAGACCTTTCTCTTTATTCACTCTAAATCTCTCACTACCATTTTATACATTCGTGTAAAGTCCAGGCAGTTTGTATTACTTTCCTAATTATACAGTGTTCAGCATTACTTCCAGTTTATTATCTCTCAAACCCAATTTCTCTCCTTCTCATACCAATTAAAAGAAGCAGATACACTTAAGCCTTAAGGGCTGGCCCACTGTGCTTTCCGAATACATCTTACATCAGCCAATTAATAAATAATGTGACAAAGCCTTTTTGATCCCTTCGTCTACAGATGAAACAACAAAAATATGAAGCCGACAAAAAAATAAAATAAAGAGTTATGATTAACATCTTCAATCTACGGTGCAGGGGCCACTACCCACAGGAAGAAGGCTGGAAAACTGAAGTATTTTTCTCTCTTTCTCGGAAAATAGCAGTGATATCTCAACAGTGCAGATGACACTCTCAAAGAATACAAGAAATAGAAATCTCAGATATGTAGTTTGGGTTCATCAGAGGAAACTAGCTTGGGATTAGGAAAGAAGCAGACAAGATCCTGCTCCATCGAAAGCACACTTGACACTGAACTGTAGTTTCCAAAGCCATCTTCGTCTCCTTGCTTTGGAAAAAATGGGACGGTGAAGAATAAAAGGAAAGAAATTTGTTGTTTTTTCTAAACCACAGTCGAAGATCAAGAGTCATTGTACCTAAAGTGGGGTGGAATTATGATGGAAATTTTTCTTTTGATTGGAAGAAAGTTCTGAAGCCTTTACAATCCAGGGAGACCAATAGACCAAGGTGCGAAATTCGTCGGTCAATCGAAGGGAAAGAGCATTAGGGTAGGAAAGAAAAGTGGAGCGTGTCCTTTTAGTTGTCTCTTACGACGACCCCCTGGACAGAGGAAGCCCCAGACCTGCAGGAGTTCAGTTACTGTGTTAATACAGAATCATAATTTTATTTAGAAGATTGAAATAAAACAAATTTTTAAAAGAGATTAAATTTAGTAAACAACTTCAGTTGCATGTACAACAGACATAAGCTTCAACCATGATTTCGCAACAGTATTATAAAATATATAAGTGTATGTATATATATTATATATAAGTGTATGACAGGAAGGCCATATGTTCATTCGAAATTATTTATACATATACATAAATCAAATGGAATAGATAATATTACATAATATAAAACATCAGATGAAAGATACAAGATTAAAGTGTTAATACTAATTTAGTAGCCATGATACAACAAAACAGTAATGTATGCCGTTCAAAAGTAGTAAGTATTGTAAATATATAAAACATGAATGTTATGCATAGCATGTAGTAAGCAGTAAAGTAATAAGTAATAGTTATGTTGGGTGTTTATTGCCAGTTGGTTTACAGAAGGATAGTAAGCTGTAAAAGGAAGTCACGAAGAACGCTGAACTGTAAGAAAGGATAGTATTTTTTTTTTTTTAAGTTGAATTACTAAAAGCAGCACCAAACATCTGCGCTCACTATATTACACATACAATATACATACAGATAGACACACAAATATAAACCATACTACTTTATATCGTCCTTGACGTAACCAAATTTGGCAAACATCATTGACACTATTAAACTGTTCATGTTATTTCTATTTATCATTCATGTTTTGTTCTGAAACTGTTATTATTGCCTTAAACTGTTCATATTATGCAGGTGAGAATCAAGTGCATGATTTTTTTTAAATATCAATAGTAATGCAGCTTATAAAATAACCAAATAAGATCAATAGAGTAACTGCAACTTGTTTTTAATGACTTGTTTTACTTTTTTCTTAATCATTCAAATTTTTTACTTTCTCTTACTCCTTATAACAGGAAGTAATAATACGATCTTATGAGATTGACGAGATTGAACTTTCACCGGAAATACAGCACTGAGCACCATAAATACGAAAAAATATTTTTGGCGAATGGTCTGAAATGGTGTGTGCGTGTGTGTGAATAGAATATCTTAAAAATGAAAAATTGCAGGAACCTGAAATTTGGTATTCCGCTTAGATACTACCACTGCATCACACTCGAAGGTTTCCCAGAAAATCCATCAACCAGAAGTTTGACTTTAGTGAATGGTTTCATTTGTTCATTTTTCATGATTTTTTCGAAAACTGTTTCAACGATTTTCTTTAAACTTCATATACTATCTATAAACATAAAAATACCTATCACTTTTATTTGTAATTTTTACTCAGGAAAATTGATTTTTTGGAGTGTTCTGGAGGGCCAGTAGCGTTCAGCTAATCTTCAAAGTACCATTTGAATGTAGTTTATGGTTTTACCACCTATATAATTTTGATGTAATTTGGAAGTATTGCTAGAAATTTGTGGAAAATTGGTTAACCGGAATTTCCAGTTTACAATATGGGCTTCTGAGTCTTTTGGAATTATCTCGAAAACGTCTACATTCTTTTTATTTAATAGATATAAATAAACCTTACCTCTTTTATTTAAAACAATTTTCAGGAATCTGTGCCATTGTCTATATTTTTGTTCTTAGAGCTTATATAATGTTTTGGCGATCTCTTCTGGATTACAATGTAAACACATTCGGTTTCTACCGGCTATTTCTACATTTAAGTTATATAAAATTATTCATTTTATAACATGGTTTCCAAATTGTCAGGCCTTAAAAATTATAATGAGATGTTTATTAGGCAAAGCTTGTATTTTCATTTTATAACTGCACTAAGAGAAAGCTGTGTGAGTGTTACGTAACAGATTAGTTTTTGTAGTTGATAATACTAAATCAGTTTTATTTCGTTCACTGTGAAAAACTTGGTTACATCCGTCATAATTTTTTGCGAGACAAAATGTGTAACTTGCTAGTATGTAATACATCTAAGTTATGAGGGTTTAGTATAATACTTTATAATATTTCTTATACAAAATTAAGTGATTTTTCGTATTTATTGTTTAGTTAACCCCCTAGAGGAGGGAATGCACCAGCCAGTTCTTCAGTGATCTTACTTTCCCTGTGGGTATCCCAACCTGACAAATCCAAACAACACCCCAACATTTACATATAAACACTGACCAGCAGAGGTAATGTATTTGTACACTTAGAATTGGCGTGCCCATGCAAACTATAGAACACACCACATACATTCACTCACACATAACACACTTTACCTTTATAAAAGACTACATTCCATATCCAAATACTGTCACCCAAGGAACTACGATTGATCTTTTGGTTCGCATAAGATCTGGCTCAGTGGTAATGAGCTGGACTCTGACCAGCAGGTCCTGGGATTGAGCCCACCCACTGAGGACAGCTCACTGTCCGGTGATGAGCAATTTTGTCAGTAACGTCTGAACACTATCCGGAGGCTGGCAGTGCAATGAAAAGGCTGCGGGCTCCAATGACCATAGCTGTCTTAAAATAATAATAAAATAATCATCATAATTATATATTTGATAAGAGAGTAAAATACACTTTTACACATTCGAGCATACAGCACATCAGGGCCTGTATTAACCAACCATCTTTGGGCAAGCAAATTAGCTTTGTATCATCATTTCTCCGTTAATTCCATTTTTATTATTAAATACAAACACAAATTAACTAACCTTATAACTTCCCGCAAACAACCAACAAGTAGGGTGCGCAACAGAAACATAAAGTTTGTCAACTCTCTACACGAATTTGAAAGCCTTTCTATGACGATAGGTGAGAATCCGAAACCGGTCAAGAACAACAAAAATGTACGACGGATAAAATCCTAGATGCTAGATATTTATATTTATTAACAATTTCAATTGTCTGTCCTTTATATTTCCATCTCTCCCTAACTCTATAATTTTAGATTTAGCTATATTAACCGTAAGAGTCCTCATGTCACCATATCTAGTTAGTCTGTTTCTGCAATGGGAGTGGTCTGCAACCAAAGCAATGTCATCAGCGTAGTAAAGGGCATTTAATATACATACCAATTAATGTACATACTTGAACATTTCCTTGTAGGTTCCAGTGAAGATACTTACTTAATTTTAGCAAGTTCTTGATGATCAGGTTGCCTACATCGGATCAGACTCCTCCATTTCTCAATCGTGATAGTCCGTGATAAGTCCTCTTCTTGGCCCCACGCTGCCATGATTCCTACAACTCCTGAGCCAGTCTCTACGTGGACAATTTCTTTTTCTGTTCTTCTGCACGATTCTTTTTTTCGGAAAGGGGTTTGCCATTCAAAGCAAATTTTGGGTCATCTATCATCCTCTATTCTCCTTACGTGTCTATAATCATCTCGTGCATCTTTTCTTAGATTCGCTCCGCTATGTCATATTCACTCCTGCTATTATTTTTATCTCGTTTTTGCTAACTTTTCCACTCTTGAAAACCGCGCAGATTTTCTCCAATAATCTTTGCGCTTGTTTTTTTGCTAATATCCAGGTTTCACAGCCATTTAGCAAGATGTCTTAAAGCATCGCCTTATAAATTTTCTTCTTTCCGTCGATTAGTATTAGGAAATTCTAAACTACTGAATTGAGTATAAGAGTGGTTCTTCGACCATTCTGGGACTAAAAATCGATATCCTTGTCAAACAGTCTCTTTAGTGGAACAAGAATCCCAAATGTTTAAATGTGTCAACATTGTTTATTTTTCCTGAAAGCAAATATCCCCTTCCCTTCCCAATCACCTTCTACTAAATACTTGGTTTTGGTATGTGTTTAATTCTATATCTCGTGAAGAAAACAAGATCGACGACAAAATTCACATTCGGCGACAACTGGTTATAAAACTATTTGTTACGACTCTAGGAGCCCAGATGCACGCCTCTGTATTACAATACAATTTCTTTAACACTTAAATTATAATATAATTCTTCTCTGTCCGGGAATCAAATGTAGACTTGATATCAGTATCATACAACACAGTTTTATTCTTTTCATTTCAGTAAAAAAAAAAAAATTAAAAAAAAAAGCACGCCGAGTTCCCAAGCCGTTTAGTTCCGGCCTTCGCTACCTAGGGCGCTACTAACTGTAGCTTCCCACTTTTTATCACGATGCTGGGTCAACACCGATTTTGCCTTCTTGGGAATCAAACCCTGAATTCTCAAAGAAAGGTGAGTGCCCTAGCCACTAGACCAACGCGTGAGGACTTTCAGTTTTAATTTTCATTATATTTAATGTATTAAATATATAAGTATATAAAGTAGAATAATCCTTTTGGAAGTATGTAACAGAAACATTCCGTTGAAGTGAACTCTTTACACGAGCTTGATGAATTTGCTCTGACGATGGATGAAAATCGTCATAATCGTTTGAACATAATTTGGTAGTTGGACGTTAAGCCTGCCTGAAAAAATAGGCATTAGTTTACATTAATCGTTTCCAAATCATTTGATACTATAAATGCAAAATAAATGTCTTAACGTAATAATCATAGTAAATTCAATCGAAAAATATCATTTTTGCCAATTTTCAATTTTCCAACACATATTTGCCAACGATTTAAGAAACTTTATGGAAAAATATATAAAATATCGCACTAAATTATTACAACCGTGAAAGAGATTGCACAATACTTTTTCCTAAAAAAAGAAGATATATCTGATATATAACCTCGCTGCAAAGTGCCGGTAACAAATTACTTTCATTGGTACTTCCAGTATTAGTACAATACAAAGTCTTTCTGACTCTCGTGTCCAACCCCCTTATGCCTGTAAACGGAATATGTAAATCTGAACTCTTTTTTCCGGTTTTCGCATTTTTTATTTCTAGAAATAATAAGAGAATTTATAAGAGTTTATAAAGTTACAGGAGTTTATGAAGAACTTAATTATAATACAGTACACATTTTCTTTAATCAATTTGAACTATATAAAGAACAAATGCGTAAAAAAGTTACGTACCTTGCAGCAATGTGCTAGACTACAATGCCATGAGGATAGCATAACAAAGGCGTTCCGTACTGACAAGAACTGTGCGCTATTATTATTAGATTATATTATTGCATGATTTATTTATTCGATCTGAATTTTATTTATAATATATTTATTTCCTGTCAACATTTTTTCCGGTTGGCTTCTTTATTCTAGAATAGTTTTCGTAAAATAATAAAGATAAAAAACCTTTTATTATTTTCCAATTAAATTTTATTTAATTAAAACAAAAAAAATATTGAATAGGAACTATTTAACAATTGAAATCGCTAATGAAGTAAATACTAAATTATAAAAATTCTATTAACAAAGAAGCAAAGAAGACCGCAATCTGTCACCGCCCCTAATATGGGATGATTTCCTAAGATTTGTGATCAGGAAGATCATGTTTCTCAAGTATTGGTAGGAACTAATCGTCCCTGGAGCATCTCCTGAAATACCTGCTGACTAACAGAGACTCATGCTGTCGGCATCGCGGCGCAGAACAATGCGATGCTCACTTGCAGTTGGAACATTTATAAGCTAGAAGAGCATGCTGGCTAGATCTAAAATCTTCTTAGGATTCTTCCATTAGAGAACAAGTTACTGGGATAGATTTTTTTTTTTTTTTTGAAAAAAGCACACTGGGTGGACGGTCCCTGGGCTCTCGCGCATACCCGCCCGTACAGAAGCCCCTAACCTAAATGATGCCCCTAACGCTGAGCGTGTCGCTCCGAAACAATGGAAATTAACATAACCAAGCTAATTAACTTATCCTAACCTACAGGTCCCCCCCCCCCGTAATCGATATTCCTGGGGGGCAAAGAACCTAACCTATCCCTATCCAACCTATCTTCCATTCAACCAATACAGTTAAAATTTATTTATATCATTCACTCTAAGCTCTTTCATTCAACCATACACACTCTTACGCCTCAGTACTCAATATTCCTGGGGGCATGAGAAAACCCTACATCTAATCTTACAAACTAGCCTAAAACCCGCATTCATGAGCATTCACGCAATAAATTACTTCCATTCCAACATATAAACTGCCTATCTAACCCATTCCATTCTCGTTTTAAGTGCTTCTTCCGCAAATCGCCTAAAGCGAAACGTGGCACTGTTTTCGAGCAGCAGGACAACGTGGAACCCAACCTCCACGTCTGCAAGCGCTGACGCAAATCAGAATACAGAGGGCAATTCCACAACACATGCTCACGACGTAACTCCACCTGTCCACACCTACAGCTCCCATCGCCCACCAGACCCATCCCTGCCCATTTACAATTCAACTGCCCATGCCCCGGGAGCAACCGCGAAACCGCAATTGACAGTTCTTCGGAAACAATGCTACACCTCCACTTCACTTCCTGCAAAAACGAGAACGTTGTCCTCCCCTTGATAGAATTCCTCCCCCTTTCATTCCACTCCCGCAATAATAAGATATCCAAATCTCGAAAGGCTATGTACCTGGCCCAGACTGCTATGTCTTCCTCGGGTGGTGCGATATCCAAACTAAAATTACCCAAGTTTAACGCCCGACCCCGGCTTTAGAAAATATCTACCTGCGGACCTAACAACTTCCAGATCAAAGGGGAGGCAACCCGCCAGCACCTGCAAAGCCTCAGTTGATACGGTGCGGCTAAACCTTCCCATTGGGAGCAGCAACGAGCGTTGCGTTGCCGACAACTGCAGTAATATCCGGGTCTGGTGCACCTTATGCGCCCAGACTGAGGCGCAATAAACCACCTGGGAAACCAGGACCGCCCGGTAATAGCCCTCGCAACCCTTCGCTTAACTCACCACTCCTCTCTTGAGATCCGCCTAAGCCGATACCCAATGTGCCTTGATCTTTCCCGGAGGAACCTAACATAAGGGACAAAACTAAGCTTATTGTCCAAGATTATCCCCATTTACTTTGCCTGTTGGGCCCACCGAAGGCGTTGCCCCCCCATACCGAACCATCGGCTGCCTGTTTAAAGCCAACACACCCTTCACAAGCATCGCAACGGTTTTTGTTGGTGAAATTTTGAGCTTATTTTCCATACTCCAATTCCCAGCACACTCATTGTCAACGCGGCCCTCTCCTCTAGCTGCGTCCTACTATCTCCCTCCACCACCAACACCAATACACCGGGCATACACCGGGAATATTCAGAGCCAAGAGCGTGTCAAACACCATGATCCAAAAGTAAGGTCCACTCACAGAACCCTGATGGCAACCCCGAGTAACTGTCTTAACTACTTCCCTGAAATCTGACCTTCCTACCAACCAAAAAATAATTTACAAGTTCCCTGGGCATTTCAACTGGGCTTAAGCATCTAAGCAAGCTTGGTCACCAAAGATGATCAAAAGCACCTTCAAAATCAACAAAAACTGCCGCCGCGTATTTAGAGCGCAAATTTATGGTCCCTACCAAGTCGTGTATGGCGTCTTTTGTTGACATCCCCTTCCTAAAACCAACTGCGAGGCCTGCGGAGATCCCCTCCAAATGATAAATCATTCAACTTATTCATGAACGCCTCTCGAAGACTTTACTCAATTCCAGAAGCAATTACACCGGGCGATACGACTTTGGGTTATCCTATGGCCTGTCTAGATTCTTCAAGAATAACTTAAGGTCACCCAATTTCCAACATTCCGGGAACAGCTCTCCCGCAAACAGCTGTTAAAGGCATCGAATAGCACTTGCGGACACAGCTGCCATACCCGCTTAACCATCTCACACGTAATCGATCTGTCCCCGAGACTGATCGGCCCCGAACCCTAGCCAGCGCCATCTCCACATCGTCCTCATCAAAATCCTGCATTGTATCAGTGCTTGCATACTGTTTATTTCTGCTTCTAATGTCCCTTTGTAGAGGCGTGTCCTCAGCCTCTGAATCATCCGGCAGCAAGACGCCCAGTACCTTATGCACTGTCCTCCCACCCTAACGTTTTGCCCTCCGCCGAATCCCCCGATGCTAAGATCAAATTCTGGGGTACTTTTATTGACAATTTCTGGATTAAGCCCCAGGTGGAAGATCCTCTTTCCGACTTAACCAGGTCGTTCCAGCACTCTTCCTTCGCTTGATGAATAGCTAGCGTGTACTCATTCCTTTTTTGCTTATATTCATTCCAAGTCCCAGTTACCAAGTTCAAAGAGGAACTTTTCCGCCTCGTCCTCTGGTACCTGCGTCTAGCCACATTCGCAGGTCTCGAAGACTAGCCGAACACCATGGAACACCCCAACCATCTTCCTCCGCTCCGGAATAGATTCGAGAGCAGCCCCAACAATCGCCTCAGTAAAATAGAAAGCCTCGGATGTAAACTCGCAAGGATGCAAACTCGTGAGAAGGAACATCAACCAAACGCTCGCGAATGAGCTCATCAAAGCGATCCCAGTCGGCTCAAGATAACAAAAAACGATCCAAACCCACCACTCTTCTCGCCTTTACTAACGGCTTGGCATGCAAAACTATACATTAGTGGTCACTAGTGCACCAGTCCGGCTCAATGCGCCAAGACCAGCCAAAATGAGCTGCCGATGGGGTCGCAACAGTTACATCTATGTTAGATTCACCCGAGTGAACGAAAACGTGAATTGTGGTGAGACTTCATTCAGCACTATTAAGCCATGTTCCCACAAAAACTCCTCCAAACACTGTCCCGGATCGTCCTTGAACTGGCCGAACCACATAGGAGAGCGCGCATTTGCATCCATCCCGATCAAAACTGGCCTGACCCTTAGAGCCCTTAAAACATCATCCAACTTAAATAGAAAGCGCCCGATCGGGATACTATATCTGCAGTAGAGCCTCACCACGTATAATACGCCAAAACCACCGTACAACTGGATACAAACCAAATATTCATCAGATAGATGGGGGAGCTGTAGCACACCCAACTGCGGGTTGCAAATAACAATTGATGACCAGACTATACCTTCCGCCGGAGCTCCCAACACTCTAAAAGGGGCGGGGAACACTACTCCTTCCCGGATGGAAGCATGTGGCTCCTGAACCAACAGAACGCCAATACTCGCTTCACTCACCTTCTGCCTCAACTGATTTCCCACCGCCACCGACCAGTGAGTATTCAGCTGTACTTCTCGTAATTTATGACTCAATGCCATAGTCGACACCGTTAAGGTGTCTCTCCACCGCCACCTGATATGCCGGGCAATCCCTGCTTGATACCCTATGATCATCCGGCTTATTCGCCCGCCGATAAAGGACACACGCTGGATCCCAGAAGGTCACAATTTTTCTCTTCTTGCCCTTCCGCAGCGCAATGACCACAAACTACCATAGCCTCCCTGCAAACAGCCGACACATGTCATTTGACATTTGAAGCAACGTCGAACACTAATTCTGCACTCTCCAAGAACGCCTCTCTCGTTGACGCAATAATCCTCTTATCTCCGGCGTGACTTCAGCTACCCAATTTATCAAGCCGTCGCGTGGCGGCCTCGCAGGAAACCTCAACCGAAACTTGTCGCGAAAATCCGACACACTTTTAAAGTCCTCATTTTGTTCCAATAACGCATCTATTACCTACTCCTCCGACAAACATCTCTTCTCATCTATATTATCATTCGAGGGCCTCTCCTTCCCGGTATATTTGCCTGGAAACCACGGTCCTTTAAAATCTTGCTCGCTGCCAAGCGTGTACGTCTTCTTTGGTTGCAGTTTCCACCACCAGACCTCTTCCACCCGCTCTCCGAACGCTCTTTATCCTAAGCTTCTCCTCCTTTGGCTTGATTAACCTAACTAACTTCTCCTTAATGTTTTGAACTCCTTCCAGAGGACGAACCACCACCACTGACCTAGCCGGCCCACACTAATCTTCAGAACCTCAGCCTTCCGGGCTGCCTCCGCGTAGGATCTCTGCACCATTGCCGGGTCTTGCACACCCATGGCCAGAGACATGATAGCCTCTCTAGTAGCTGCCGGCTCTTCTGCCCTCAACTTCTGTTCTTGCGCCTCTGCTCCCGGATTTCTACCACCACCCGCTCCAAAGATTCTATCCTGGCCCCCGTATTTCTAACAGCCGTAACATCCGCTTCCAATTTCAAGAAGACCCCCACCGATTCTTTTACCAGCTCCACTAGCTCTACCACTCTAGCCAAGACAAAGTTAAAGTGACCTTAACTCCCGCCTTTTTTCCGGAAGCACCCATAAAATTAACCAAGTCACGCTGGATGTTGATCGAGTCCGAAACTAACTTTAGCACGCAGGGCAACTTCTCGCTCAACATCCAGGATCCTCCTTTCGCTCTTACTCCATTCGCCACGCACGGCAAACGCGCAGGAGAGAGTTAACCTCCTTCTCAAGATGTCCCTAGTGCTAGAGTCAAGTAATAGAGATATGTTGTCTAAAGAGATGTAAGTGTAGAGCGAAGTAATGAAAGTGTATGATATAGAACATGTGGGGTGTGCTGACTGGTACCCGTGGGGACGTCACTCCCCAGGAGTATTTTTACAAATTTCTCGTCTGTTTCGTAATATTATTAGATCGCCACATTATATATAGTATTTCTTTGCTTGCATTTGTAACCCAATATATCCTTAATAAGCTGTATACAGTTATCGTAATAAGCTGTATACCTTAATAAGCGGTATACCTATTTTATATATTTAAAATATAATTTCCAAATACATTTTTACAATTCTCATATTTCTTTACTAAAGTTTTAGTGAAAAATTCTTTTTCTTGAAGTGTGAGGCAGTTTTGCAGCGCATTCTCAACGCTCCTGTGAAACTTGAATCATGAAATCAAACTAAAAAAAAATTCAATGCGCGAGACTTCAGACTGTAAGAGGGAACTTCCCAGTCTTATTTTCAAATGTTTCAAGCGTTAATTCCCTGTGGAAGAGTACTCCTTCCTTCTGCAAATTACATCGTTTTTTCCAGGTAGCGTAACTCGTCTGTCTTCTTGTGTACAATTATCATAGAAATATTAAAATGATGGAGTCAAAAGCTCGATTGGTCGTTCCTTACGCCACGCTGCAAATTAAACACCTTGTTCAACAACTTTGGAATTGATCAACTCACTTGGAGAATTTTATACAACTTACATTAAACTGTTGTTGTAAGAACGCTGGGCGTAAAGTTCAGATAGCTTGACCTGCTGGAACCAGAAATCATAGCAACGATCTTCCAAAGTGCAGGTTTCTAGAGGACCTGCTTGCGTTGACTGGAATAATCGAGGGTATTATATATGCTAAAACAGTGATTTATCACCTTATTTAAAGTTAAGACAGTGATGCTATCATTATGACACTGAAAGTATCATTATTCTTATAGAGATATTCTTTAATTTACAGTCCTTGATTCATTATTTACTAAATGACAGAGTTATCATATTATTTCAAGCAGAGTTAACAATATGACTTGAATAGAGAAGTTACATTATTTAAACAACTTTTTTGTTAAAAGAATCATTCGATTGTATAATGAACATTTAGCACACCGAATTGAAATTAAACAAGTAAAAAACACAAAAGAAAGAGTATCGACCTCACAATGTTTGGAAGATTAAATTACTGATTACGGCTACTCAAAGCAGATTTTTTTTCTGTTTAATTAAATCACCTAACCATGTAACATACTACAGATATCCAGAAGTTATTTTTACCAAACTTCAGTACTACGTATGGACAACTCAACTTCTTTCATTGTTTTGTTTTCTATTTTGAATATAATTGGTTCCTTTATCAAATTACCAGCAATTAGTCATATCGAATAAAAAAAAAAAATTCTCATAAGAAAAACATTGATTAATTTATACTGTTTGCAGACTGTCTAATTGCTGCTTTGTTTTTAATTGTTTTAGTTTTTATAGGGAGGGAATAAAGAAAATAGAAACATGAAAATATGCCCATAGAAGTAGAGATATCAATATTGCTTTTATGCTCTAAAACCAAGTTCACTTATGATTGCAACCATGGTTGTTGCATAAAGTTGATTACATTTTTATTAAAATTTGGAAAATTTAACAATCACCAACTCCATGGCTGGCTTCTTCTACCGTTACTGGTTTCCTACTGGGCTTGGTGTTCTGGGATTTGCACCACGACTATGTTGTTTCTAAACCTGAGATCTAATATGGTCATAAATAAATTAAAGGCATTATACATTTTATAATAGTAAAAAAATCTGCAAGAACTTGAATGGATCTTGAAGAATTCAGCTTTACACGCTTTTTCGTAAGCTTTTCCAAAGAAAAAGCATTTACAGAATGGATGGTATTCTGCCAAAAGTGGAACACTCTACTACCCAAAGATGAAACAAGTTGCGACAAGTGCAGCGCTCTATAATCAAAAGTGAAAGACTTATTTTATAAAATAAATTAACTGCTGTTTTTACTTATGCATGTGGTTAGATTTGTGTCTAGTTCTAAACGAAACTTAAACGGAGTTATATCACAGTGAATTTAACGTATTGTGCAGTTGTACAATTTGTGCTTCTTTCTATTACGTTTTCTATTAGCTGTTAGCTTCTATTACCTCACACAGAATTTTGTAAACTAACTGGATTTGGGCAAAATTGAGTTTTACCCAGAGTCCCCTGTATGGGAAAAAGTGGATGGGGTTCTTGGTTGGATTTGGCTAAGCAGATAATCGAATAAAACCAAATAAACACAAAGAAGAGAGATTCTCTCCTAGACGATGGATAAGAATTTGATGGAAATTTTTTATGAAAGCGTAAAATACCAAACGCAGAAATCTGAGTATGGTGTTCAAAATACCATGTCAACTTTAAAGGATTGAGAAACAGTAGCTGGCAAGAAAGAACTGCATGGGGCTCTCATCGAAGGCCCGAACATAAAATTTAAAGGAACGTTCATCTCAAATGATTGTCCTTCGAATTTAGATTATAGATACTAATATTTCGCTTAATAAAATCGCGAAAAGTAGCTTTGGGATACAATTTTGAAAAGTTCTTAACTTAATTTACAACGTTACATATTGAGTTTTTATAATTAATTTTTTTCTTCCACTTTTTAAATGAAATTTGCATCTATACTAGAATACAAAAAGTAAACATTGATAATCTCGCATGCCCGTCTTGATGGGTAATCATCAAGAAACAATAATTTAAAGGAGTTAAAAACAATTTTTGAGTTCAGGAAGGTTTGAGTCATATGCGACGATTCCATGTAGTTATAGTCAAGTTAACGCCATGGTCCGCACGTGGGATGGGTGTTCAATTTTGATAGATCGATAGGAGGTTCTTTCGATTAAGATGGATACTATATAACTGGACTTATCTAGATTTACTTCGATGTTCCGCATAATAAGTCAGCTCTAAAGAAGTGAGGGTGAGTTTGAAGTGCATGGGGATGAAGGCATGTTGAACAGGATTATCATATCAACGCAAAGGCGAACCACTGAGATATTTAGGATTGGGATTTTTAGCTGTATATATATTAAATAGAAAAAAAAGGAGTTCAAACATACTAGTTCGGGAAACCCCGATTGGAACTGGGTCGATGCAACAGCCGGAGGACACAATTTTCTCATGAGTTCCCTTCTTTCACAGACCTGAAAGAATCTATCTGAGATATAAGTTTATGGGAGTGAGCTTTTATGCCAAGTAATAAATAGCATGTTTGCGGGAATCGATTATATTGCTCAAGCGAATCAATCATGGAGATACATTTTGTAGAAAAAGAGTTGGCATATTATGTCCGAAGTGAAAATCTCATTCTGGGCAATGACGCAATACTTTAAAATTAAATTTACATCGCTGGATCTTGAAACTTCGTAGTGAGCTATTAGCATTGAACTGTAAACCGAGTAGCCCAGAAGACAGGGAAGTATTCTCTACATCCACATTATATCATTATGAGAAGTAAAAGTCTGTCCTGAAAGAGTTTCGGATTCAGTTTCTAGAAAGAAATTACAATCCCTCGAGAAAAAATTGTGCCCTTCTAAATGGAAGTGATTGGCCTTCTTTGATACATTATGCCCAGTTAGCTTGGCGGTATAGAAAAGAATTGGTCGCTGAGTTTAATTTTTTACTTTCATTTATAGGAAGTTACTTTTTTATTTTATTTTGTATTGATTACCTACTTGTATGATTTCTCCTTATGCAATGTTATTATTATTATTATTTTCATTTTTCCAACATTATTAGTAACAATTTAAGTAGTAAATACTCAATATGAGCATGATAGAAGGTGTGCTTATATAACTATTGACTTTGTATACATATTTCATTCATCACTTAAGTCTATCACTATTATTGGAAATGGTTTTCCAAATAATCTTTTTCCGAACAAACTTTAGAGAAGTTCTTCGGGGAGTGAGAGGTACAACTTCATGAAGTTGTATTTTTTTTTTTTTTAATTAACACGCGAGAACATTTGAATTCATTGGAGTCCGGAGACTTCGAAGTGTTCTCTCGTTACAGACAAAACTGCCCATCACCGGATATTGAGCGGTAGAGGCTCCTAGGACGAGCAAATCTAGGCCAGGTGAAAGAAGGTACCTCATGTAAAAATTGTGTCCTCCGGCTGTTGCATCGACCCAGTTCCAATCGGGGTTTCGCGTTCGAGAATTAATCTCGCTCCTTTAAAATGCCGTATTATTATAGTTCAGTTTTATCTACCTACAAAATATTAAATGAAGTCTGTGATATCTCCACACCCAGGGAATCCAAATAGATAACCCCCTGGTGCGAAACCTGAGTTCTAATGTGCAAGAAAGAGCATTAGAATAGGAAAGATTAGGCGAGGTGCCACTGGAGCGTAATCTTTTAGGGCAATGACAACATCCTGGACGGGAGCAGGCCTATACTTAGCCAAGCACCTACAGAGGTAAACGGAGAACTAAACTTGCTTTTATCATCATTATCATTATCACTATTATTATTATTTATTGATCAGTTGCCCTGGTTTTTCTAGATTGCCACTGGACAGTTTCTTTTTATTATTTTACTGATTGATCAGCTGTTTTCATCTAGTTCAGCTGTTAATTTAGAATTAAAACAAAAACAAAACAAAAAACAGGATACAATTATTTGAAATAACAGTTGGTAGCAATGCATTTGTTTGTTTGGGAAATGTTGCAGAGCTGAGCCACCAACCAAGTGCCTCCTCCACTAATGTAACAAATGACAAAAGGAACGAATGCAAGGAGACAGTTGGAGAATGTGATATTAAGATTAATAAAAAGAAGTGAAGGGCACCAACACAGACAGACGTACAACTAGCTTTCTAAAGATATATGTCTCTAGGTAGGAAGGGTGAGAGTGAGAGGCTGAGAGAGATAAAGAGAAACACAAGACATATGTTGGATCAGCGGGTGGCTTTGTTCTCTAGGTTACATTCAATCACTCCTACAAGCAATAAAATAATACTTGTACTATGTAAAGAATAAATTTGTAATAGGAGGGACTGGACCAGCATGTTCTAAACAACTATGCCAATTCTGCAAGACTATAAACGCTTTTATATTTTATATTTAATGAATTTCAAGCTAGCAAGCAAAATCGAATAATCTTTCAATCTTTTATTTGTTATATTAAATCGATATCGGTATCTAAAGTCCAATCATGAAATAATTGTAAACTACTGATTTTCTTTTCTTTCTTTCTTTTATTATTATTATTAAGAGCGTCAACATCTGTGGTCATTATCGCCTGGAGCATTTCTTTTTAGGAAATGCCGGCCGCTGGATAATACTTTCCCGTTTTAGACAGTATTGCCCATCAAGGAAGTCATCTGTAAAGAATCCTACGACGAGAACATCTGGATTCGAATCCGGGACCTTAGCGTTCCAAGTCCATAATAGATATTAATATTACCAACGGACCACAAATAAAATTTAGTGAATGATAAAAAAAACATTGAATGACACAATGATGTTCAGGAGTTTGATGTGAAAACAAAATCTCAGTTAATCTAAAACTGAGAATTTATTTCAGATACATGTTTAAAAGAATTGTTAAATTTTTGTTTTTTTTTTATCATGTTATAGTTTTCTTTTTCCCAAGAATACCTTATTTTATTTAAAAATAAAAATAAAAAAAAACAAAGAGAAAAGTATGTTTAACCACATAGATTTTTGAAAGGACTAAAAGGCTTACTTGAAAGAAGGTAGGTCGATAAGAAATGAGTGCCGGAACGTGCTCTGGAATAAATAAGCGAATCAGAAGAAGGTTCAGTTGTATGCGCACTGTATGAGAGCCTATCTTCTCTCTCTCTCTCTCTATATATATATATATATATATATGATACAATAATATTAGTGAGAAGCATATTTCAAAAGTGCTATTTGAGTTTGTAAACTACGTATCATACCATGATTCTATTTAGACAACATTGAAAGCTATTACACTGTTAGCTAATTGTGAATCTAATAGACACCAAAACTATATCCAATATGGATTTATATTTGTTAAATTGAAAACAACTCAATGTATTAATAAATTAAATACAAACCGGTTTGAAACATTTACACGAATGTCTCTTACTATTAATTCAATAATGTATAAAACGACCAATTTTCTCTACAATTCAAATTTTATTCATTTGTCCTAGCTTTAAGTAGAGTTACACGAGAACAAGTATCTATCCAGCCGATAGAAGAACGTTCGTTATAAAGTAATCCAGAAAAGAGCTCCAATAACCTTAAAACAATCTCATATAACTTATGGAATTTACCTCCATAAATACTACAAAAACCTCTTAAATAATTTTTTTCTAGAAAAGTTTATCAAAGGAAAGCGATTGGTTTATATTTGTGCAATTAGTATTCCTATGTTTGATTGAACAGTAAAAACTTTTGTCTTTACAAATTTGTAGACAATAACAAAGTAAAAGAAGAAAAAAATCTAAAAATTAAAATTATTATATAATCGCCGACCTAACTGACCAATAATTGCATAAAATATGATGTTTCATGTTGTTTTATGGTTAATGAAAGCTGGGAAGTTACATTGGATTACAGTATCGACATAACAACAATCAAGGTCTCCATAGCAGCTGTAGATGCAATAGTGCAATGCCAAGTAAATATGTTTGGCAAATACATGTTTATTTATATACTTTAAAATATTTCTTTTATTTTCAATGAATTTTTCTACAATATATTCAACGAATATTGGAGTACGATGTTAAAATTATATTCATAATACTGAAAATGACAAAATTAATTAATTTATGAAAAGGTCTCTGAAAAATGTTTTCTTTTTTTCCTTCCCGTACATAGTTTTCACTATTTCTTATATATATATATATATATATTTATTTAAATGTACTAACTACTTCCTTCCTTTCTGCTGCTTTCTATCATCTTTTCATCACCTAGTTTTCTATTTGCATTGAAATTATAATTTTTTTTTTTTTTTGTAATCTAAAGCTGATATTTTTGATAAAATTTATAGTTGACCCAATTTCAAAATTAGAAAACGCATAAACACATCTGACATCATTTGGCAACCTAGAATATGAAAAAACAACCAAAAATGAGAAATAGAATAATTAATCCTATCTCTTTTCCTAATTCAACGATAAGAACTCACTTTTTTTTTCTAATCTCATTAATCTTTCACAAAACTTATCTCTACTTTAAAGATAACTATTGTTTAGACATAAATTCAATTACGAAATCACTATTTTATAGAAAATTTCCTATGAAAAATATTTTCTAAACATCCAAAACTTATTACACGGATCTGTTGCGAAACTTTGTGACTTCATCCGAAATGCTTAATAAACAAATGGTACCTCTGGAAGAGAACTTTCACAGTTTCATAAGTACTGTTCGGACTTAAAGCTTTTTATTAGTCTTCGAATTACAACAAATATATTTTAAGGGAAGGGATTAGCTCGGTGGTTAGCGTGATTAGGCATACGCGGAGGTCTCGGGTTCGAGTCTAGGTATGTTATTCTTAGATTTTTTTCTTCCTAGTAGTCTCTGCAGCTCACTGTTCGGTGATGGAGAGTGTTGTCAGCAAAGAGATAACTCTGTCCGGAGCCTGGCAGTGCACTGAGCAGTCTTCGGGCGCCAATGACCATAGATGTTGACACGCCTTAAATTAATTTAAAAAAAAATATTTAAAGAGATGACTATCTTGAGATAAACTTGGTGTTTTATGTGTTCAAATATATGTATTATAAATTATTTAAATATTGAAAACAAAAGTATTCTTGATAAAATCAAGAATCGGATCATAAATTAACATGTGTTAACATTAATAATTAATGAATCCGAGAGTATCCGTGTGTAATTTTTTGCTGAGTAGTCAGTCACGTAAACTAAACTGTACAAAAAAAAACAAGAAATTGTTTATAGGAAATTAATTAATAATTAATAATAAACTTTATAAATTTTACAGAAAAAAATAAGAGAAAGTAATATGTACCTACTTCTCTTATATATAAAAAAAAAAAAAAAAAAAACTGGATGGATATTACAATTAAACCTAATAGAGTTTTCTGACTATAAGATAAGAATAAATTTCTGACTTATAATTTAAGAATATTACAATGAAATTATTTTCATGTAAGTTTCGACTTTTCTTCAGTTAGCCCTCTTTTCAATTGATTCTTATTCATTATACTATGAAATCATTTTTCATTCTACACCATATGTGGAAAATATTTCCAAATAATCATCAAGTTCGGAAAACATTGCTCTTTCTCATTCCACCATTATATCACTGCGTCACTGGCATATCCTCGACTAACATCCATAGTTGTAAATTTGATACGACATGTCCAATCAATGTCTCTGTCACTAGAAACTGCTAATGAACAAGTGTCCGCTCAAAACGCCGATTGAGAGAGCGCCAAAATCGATATAACAAAGAAATGAAGTACAGTTAAATAGGCAGTTAAAAAATAGTTCATCAAGAAATTATTAACACAACCAAAAGTCCAGGTTTCTTTTTTTAAAGCAGAATAACGTTCCTAATTAAGGCAGAAACTAGATCATTATAATTATTCTCAAGGTGTACAAAACTCCTCTCCAAGTGCCTGATATAAGTACTTACTGAAGAGATTACAGTTCAAAATAAAATACCAAACACTTAATTATGAATAAAAATGAATTGAAACGGACGGTGACTGAAGAATTGAGGGAACTTGTATCAAAATAGAGAAAAGATGGTAAATTTTAAACCAATATCTTTGATAAAAATAATTGCTTAGCGCCTGAAATTGACTGAGACGTCAATTTTAGACGTTTATTACAAGATTTTTTTTTATAAGAATTATTATTGTTTATTTAATTAATGTTTAGTATTTTATTTTTATCAAATAAAACCTGAACAATTATTTTTGATAGACGTTATTTTGTTATTTTCAGTGTGTGCCACTGTATATGCAAGTACTTACAATCTATTTAAATAAAAATAATAAACACAGAAAATCTAATTCTCGATTATATCAAACAGTTTACTATGATCAACATGCTAATAGATGACAGTATAATAGACCTCATCATATCATACATGAGACCAATGTTAATAAAACATTACGATCCATTAACAACAAAACATTAAAAGAAAAAAGAGAAGAATTTAATGACATCACACAGGAAATACGATAATGTTATAACTTTATTGGAACATAATGATAAAGTTACAAATTATTCTGTTGTAAGTTAATAATTTTTGAAGAAAATATTACATCTAGACAGAAAACAAGAAAAGAAATTTCCTGTATACAACAAGAGCAAATGCAGAAGACGGTAAATACTGAAGCCGTGGAAAAGTGTAGTAGAATGGGTGATGACAGTTCAGAGTTTAATCATTTCCGTTGTATTAACCCACAACTCCAAGCCCTTCACAATACGCCCTTAAAAATATGACAGACTATGCTAGTACTGTGTTCTTCTTCTTTTTTGTATACCCCCCTTCTCTTTTACTTGCTTCAACTGTTATCTTCCTCAAACCCCTCATATACATTATTTTCTCCGTAAAGAACGGTTACTAACTCCAGGAGATATTCTAAAGGAAGATAAAGTAAAATTGCCAGACACTCAAGTAACTGCAATACTGTGTATTGTTGGATAAAGTGAGATTTATTAGCGGATGAGCTTTTGTTTAAAACAAAAAAACAGAAATTGGAAAGTTTCCGGTTTAAAGCCAACCCTGTAAACTATTCCCCCCCCTTTTTTTTTAGTTATTGTTTCTCTCAATAAAAAAAAAAAAATAAGAAAAGTTAAATTGGTTTGGTGAAGACATAACTATAATTAACGTAAGTGTTCATTCAATTAAAGCAGTGCTGGGATTGTTGAAACTGCTCCCTCTGTTTCGTGGAACCAGAAATCATGTCAAACGATCCTATAATGCAATAAACAAGTTTGGTGAACTTTATCCATAACAGCGCTAATAACTTCTTGTTGTGAACGGAAGCCACATACCACGCTCTAACCACTTCTGTCCACCTATACAAAGTCGACACATTGATACACAAGTTCAAAAAACAACAAGATCCCACCAAACTAGTTACATTTTGTAAATGAAAATGTTAAAATCGAAGCTTAGGCATGTATTAAACGAACAAGTAAACAAGTAACAAGAAATCTTCAACTAGAATTTAAACAAGCAATTCAAGAAGTAATCAACAAAATAATATGGAGTCTTCACGAAAAAAAAAAGGCTATCGGCTATATAAGTTAGAGAACCTCTACTAGCCAACAATTCAGCCAAAGGATACATTGCTAGCCCACAGTTTGTCCCTCGGTTCAATGTCTCCATCATTTACTCTATACATTACCTCCTAAGTCAGAGCTACGATTAAAATATGTACATTTTACATTGCAGTATCGTGAGTTCCAGTTTCAACAATACCACCACCATTTCCTACAGATATTGGGGAAATCAAACTTTCTGAATAAAACATTTTTAGAGGAAGCAAAATTCACAAGTTCTAAAGATGAAACACTCTCCCGATAGAGCAAGGTCTCCCAACTTTAGCAATTTCAAATGACGTATTAGAATAAACTTTCATTATTCTAAAAAAAAAGATGTAATATTTGTTCTCATCCATTTTTTTTAATTCTAAAAAGATTAAGATTAACATTGATTTCGCACTGCCGATTCCAGTTACAAGCGAATAGGTAAGCTTATTTCAGATAGCATGTTTTAGAGTCTTTTTAAGCAAAGTAGCAGGGACGTTCGATGTATGCGTACGCTCTGTCAAAGCAGACAAGTGAATAAGGGACCCTTTTACAATACTTATTTAGGACATTATTCATTAATATAGTACAAGAAAAAAACTTGCTCTAACGGATTTGCAATTAATAAACTTGCTCTTGTAATGGGTGTGATGAAGGAGAGAAAATGGTTTGGTTTAGATTAATAAACTAGATATCGCTGAACACTGTATAATGAAGAAGTGACACTGACTGCCTGGACTTAACTCTAAAATAACAGAGAATGGTAGAGAGGTAACGAGTAACGTAGATGACACGTTGTGACTGCCGAGTGAACTCTGCTATATAACTCGTATCTTTTCCGTCGAGAATAGAATAATGTATATTCCATACGCATTTTCTTAATTTTCTTTTAATGTCAGTCAAATATTTAGCTTTGACTGGGGCTTGAAACAAGAGCACTTCCAACGAACATTGTAAGGGACGTAATTTTACCTCACAAAAAAAAGGATGTAGAATTTCGTGAATCCCTTGAACATTACTTCAGCATTTATTTTTCGTTTCGTTTTAATGTTAAATTATTTTTAGGCTTTAATAGCATCATTGAATTAGTTTCATATGCATAGTTTTTACAAAAAAGGTTAAACTAATGGCCAGCAATGGACGTTAGAGTGAGTTCATACATGATTGACGGTATGAAATGTTATAATACTACGAATGTAAAACTGCGCTCTTATGGCTCCAGGCAAACATAATTATCTTGTGAAAACCAAATAAATAACGTTAAAAACACTAAAATTCATTATTATTCTTTGTAGATTCCTCTCGCCGAACTAATAGAAAACCAGCCTTAGCCTGTTCTAACATGGACATAAAGGACATGTAGAAATCAAAACATATTGTTATTATTTTTCATTTCATATTACTGACATTTATTAGGAACATTATGGAATGTAGCATAAAGTATAAAGAAAAGAATGTCATATATACAAAGCATGAAAAATAGATGAGACAAACTCCTCTCTACTTCGCCTTTCCTGGCCCTCAAAGTTACTCCACAGTTCACTAGTAAACATCTGATTATATACCAAAATATATATATAGTCTCTAGTTTCCTCATTACTTGACTTCCTGCTGAGAAAATGTACGACAAGGAAATATGCAACGGCAGCATCTCAGCAGACCAGCAATGTACTTGAAGGGAACGGAGGGAAATATATATGTTTATAGTGAGCGAACAAGCGTTCAGAAGAGAATAGAAGGGCGGAAGGACCTCGAGTCAGGCAGAGGGTGAGAGAGGCGCAGAGGGAGAGATCTCATCAGTGTTTATACCCTTTGGAGTAGTTCTTCTTGTTCTGTTACGTACAGTAAAATAGTAAGAGGCTCTACGGCTGTCATCGTTGCAGCCTCTACTGCCTGTACATTCCCCTGTTCATATCATCACAACAGGAAGAGAAAGAGAGACACACAGCGCGTACCTCCTCCTACCTCCATTTATTTGTCCCTTAACAACATACATATACAACAAATGAGGATATATTGCATTCTTCGTCTGCTTCTTCTTGTTCTACTTCAACTTCTTTGGAGAAGTATATTTCTCCGTATTCTAGATATTATTGTGTACGGTTTTTTATTTTTCCTTAAACCAGCTATACGACAAAGACACTTTTTACCGATTATGTTTCGAAGCTTTTTCTTTATGATTTAGCTAAAGTTTTTATTTTATATTCATTAATGAATGAGTTTTAATTAAAAATTTCATTAAAAGTAAACTTCAAATGCAGCTCAATTTATTTGAACATTTATATTCCCTAAATAACTAGCAAGTTCCATTTAAGCAAGATATACAGATAGGATACATAGCTGCTGCTGTGATCTTCATTAAAGTGAGATGATCTGTAAAGAAAGAGTATCAACAAAGCTAAGAAGATCTCTTGTGGGCTCCTTAGGATGTAGTGATCTAAGGGATGAGAATTAGGTTAATTTTGAGACTATTAATTTCAAACTTAAAAAGTGTAGCCAATTGTAGTCTCAGCAATTTATATTTTTTTATATATATATTTAATTATAAATTATTTGACGTTTCCCCTGATTATATACCAAAATAAACTGCTGTGCAAAAATATTGCATCAATCCGATATTTTCAAATTTTTCAATAAAAATTAATCCCTTGCTCTCTTTTTTGCTTTTATAATTTGATTAGACTACTGAGAAGTATATATAAAATAAATTAAATTTACTACAAGGTATTTGGAAGGGGAAAAATAAAAAATAAAATAACAAAATTACCTCTTTATTGATATAAAAAAAAATTAAAATAAAAAATTTTAAAACACTCAAATGAACAATTCTTTTAACAATATCTTGTAACCCCTTCTCTTGAACGGATGATCTCTTGGAATCTCTCAGGCATAGAAGACATTATGTTTACTATGATTCGTTGTCAATATTCTCCCTCTCCTCGCTGACTGCTATTTTGAGCTCATCCAGAGTGTTTGGGAGTTTTGTCGACCTCTCAGTCGTCTTCCTATCATGTCCCAGTCATGCTCAATGGGATTCAGATTTGGGCTTCTCGGTGGGATCTCCAACAATGTGATCCCAACCTCCCGTAAGTATTGTCGGACAATACTGGCTGTATGAGGCCTTCATTATTTTGCAAAAAAAGGAAATTTTCCCCGACAAATGGAGCAAAAGGGACTACATGATCATCTATCATCTCTATCACATACCTGTCAGCAGTCAGAGCATCTCCAGATATCTTCTGAAGTTCAGTCCTGGCCTCCATGTTAATACCTCCCCAGACCATTTTGAGCCTCCTCCAAAACTTAAGCTGTATGACATAGTACAAGCTGTGTACCTCTCTCCTTTCCTTCTCCACACTCTTTCCCTTCCTTCTGCGAGTGCAGAGCAAATCTGGACTCGACGTCAAAGAGAACTCGAGCCCAGGGATCTTCTGTCCATTCCACATGTTGTCGAGAAACGCCAGCCTGGAAACTTTATGAGCTATGGTAAGAAGAGGACCTGTAGTAGGTCTTCTGGTGGATAAGTCGTGTTCCCTAAGACGTCTTCTCACTGTCGAACTCGAAATTTGGACATTTCTAAATTCGTCCAATAGTCCACGTAGCAGATTTTCTGAGAGAGTACGATCTCTCAAGACAGCTAGCCGAATAAATCTGTCATGTCGAGCTGAAGTACTCCTTGGCAAGCCTTGTACGGGTCTTCTACTGAAGCTTCCAGTCTCTCTGTATCGACGGAGAACTCTAGAGACTGTGGATTGATTTATTCCAAGCCGCTGTGCAATTCCACGCTGACTCATTCCAGTTTCCGATAATGTCACGATTGTGACACAGTCATTCTCCGTTAAGTGGGTTTCACGGTTCATTATTAAAAAAAAAAACACTTTAATTAAATCAGAGGAAAAAAAATTAGAAGCGCAAGTGTAAACGTAACAAAGGTAAGTTGCATACTGGCGGCTTATTTAGGAGTGATAATGTTGTTTATGTTTAAGAATTAGGATAAAGCAATCTTCAATACTTTTAACCTTTGGAACTGTCTGTATTATGCTTCTATATAATGAAACCAAGCACTAGAAAACATAAATAAACAAATAATGATTTTATCTTGATTTAATTTAATTTTATTAATAGTGATGTAATATTTTTGCACAGCAGTTTATATATACTCCCTAATTTTCTCATTACTTGACTTCCCGCTGAGAAAATGTACGACAAGGAAATATGCAACGGCAGCATCTCAGCAGAGATGACATATATATAATTTTCAAAAACATATTTGGTCATTTTCAAAAACTGACTATATTGTAGGGATTTAAAAAATAAGAAAGTACCAATTATACTCATTTAACCAATACATGGAGATATGATGCAAGAGTCTGAAAAATGATTTTACATAGAGATTACATAATTAATATAAATGAATTCAATAAATGGATAATGCCAAAAAGCTGAGTAAAAAAACTTAATAAGTTTATGTATAATTGATTTTTATTAATTTAATTTTTTTTTTTAATGTTTATTGGTTAGTTTCCACCATGTGCTATATTATAAGGTCGTGCAATTATTATAAAAACAATTGGTATTAATAATGCGTTCCGTACTTTGTGGATGTTTAACATCAATTGTTATTTTGTTCCATCAAATAAAAATGGCGGAACTTGCATTTCTGCCTCATTTTTTGTTTGCTTTCGTTTTAACAATGGAATGAAAATTCTGAGTCTTTTCTTTATAGCTCATATTAATTATGTAAAACAGTAAGTATTATGTTAAAAACAACTTAATTTTTTTGGCATTTTTTATAAAAAAAATGCACAATTTGAAAATTTATAAAATACCCAAGGAGGGAAAATTAGTTAAAAAATTCTAAACTAGATTTTTCAAAGAAATAATTACCTATAAATAACTGGCCAATCACATTGTAGAATAGAAATCTAGGTGTAATTTAAGCCAATCAGAAACTTAGAATTATCATTTGGACCACGCCCACATTTGACACCTTCACTTCTACACTGTGATTGGTTAATTATTTACACCTAATTATTTCCATGAAAAATCTAGTTTAGAATTTTTTTACTAATTTTCCCTCCGTAAGTATTTTATAAATTATCAAACTGTGCAATAAAATTTTAATATAAAAATATAAATAAATCAAGTTATTTCTAACATACTATTTACAGTTTTATATAATTAATGTGAGCTACAAAGAAAAAATTCAGAATTTTCATTCCATTGTTGAAAAAGAAAGCGAAAGAGAATTAGGCAAAAATGCTTAATTATATAAAATACAATTACTTCCGCCATTTTGCATTTGGCCCTTTTATACTAATGGCACAAAATAAAATTGATGTTATACACAAATTTCACCAAATTTTCTCCAAGGAATTCATAATATTTAGTCAAAAAACTTTTCTTAGACCTCAAGTTTTTAACTATACACTATATTAATTTTGTATATGAGACGCAGTCCACAAAGTATTGAAAGAGGACTATAAAGATTGTAATCTACGCCTAAGCTAATTCAATAAAAATCTAGTTCCTCGCAACAAAATAAATAAATCTGGTGTTTAACATTCACACGATTTTCTCTTACTGTGAAATGGCAAATTTTCTTCCAACTTATCATTCTTATTAGTGTTCAAAACCGTCGGCATTTTTATGGAGAAAATCACAAAAAACTGAAATACCTATTCTTTAAGTCACACTTACAGTCAACCGATTTTCTTCAAACTGGGAATGTGAACAATATATTTCATTCTAATTAATATTATTTAGAAGATAGAATTGTGTATTATACTGATTTATAGGAAACCATAATCCCACCCGTTCCCAAAAACTGCCCATAAATGAATTTTACCAGTAGAATATTTCAAATACAAAAATGTAGCTGTTTGTAAGTGTAGTTTATATGACAAGTTTAAAGAAAATCTTTGGAAAAACTGAAAAAAAACATTCAGTAAAGTGATACTTCCGGTTGATGGATTTTGCCCGAAATCTTCGTGTTTGATGTGATGGTAGTACCTAAACGGAATACCAAGTTTGAGCTTCCTGCAACTTTTTGTTTTTGAGATATTCTTTTCAAACATACACGCGCGCACACATAATTTTCTAAAAACCACTTTTTTGAGTTCAGAGGACTTCAATATATAGGCTGAAAGAAGATTATGTAGATGAATTTTTTTTCAAGGGGCTTGCAACAAAAATTAAATTTAAATAAAACAGAATCTGATCAATGCT
>JAAEAF010007483.1:0-35364 GCA_011037195.1 Triatoma infestans | reverse complement strand
TAATAAGGCCGATTCCCAAACCCAAGAAACCTCAGCATCTTTGTTCTTCATACCGTCCCATAAGTCTCCTTTCTACTCTAGGAAAAATCCTGGAGAAACTCCTTTTAAAGCAAATAAATCCAATCCTCGAAACATCAAATACAATACCTGATCACCAATTCGGATTCAGACGCCACCACTCAACCATACAACAGTGTCACCGCGTTGTAGACACCATCTCATCCTCCCTTGAGAGAAAGGAGATTTGCGCTGGAATCTTTCTCGACGTAAAGCAGGCTTTCGACCGAGTCTGGCACCAGGGTCTGCTCTGGAAAATCAAGGGCATCCTACCATCTACCTATTATCTCATCCTTAAATCCTATCTGTCCGATCGATATTTCCAAGTATCAGTCGGATCCTCTCTTTCTCCTCTTCATCGCTCTGAGGCAGGTGTGCCTCAGGGCAGTATCCTCGGACCTATACTCTATACAATATACACTGCAGATATTCCTGTCCGAACTGACACCCTTCTCACAACCTATGCAGATGACACTGCAATTCTCTCTCCTCATCCTGATCCTGTAATTTCATATAGAAACCTACAAAGTCATTTAACTGAAATAGAAACCTGGTTCAAAAAATGGAAAATCCAAATTAATGAAAGCCTTCACGTTACGCCGGATCATTCGTCCACCTATATTCTATAGCCATGTCCCTCTTACAACTGTTGATGTCGTCCGGTATCTTGGGCTCTATATCGACAAAAGGTTAACTTGGAATCCTTTTGTCGATATAATATAATCGAAAGCTTGAAATATCAAGATACTGAGATAATATGATTTTGAAATTTAAAGAAATAAACAAGTTCCGTAAAATTGCTTTTTGTGAAAGTACAAGCTCACTAAGAAAGGATTTTTTTATTAAATTCTACCCGAGGCGGGATGAAATGGTGGTGTCATAGTTTGTATGAAAAAATATAATCGAACACGTGAATGAAAGAAGGGTGAAATTAATAATTTAACACGAATTTAAATTCGTAACTAATCTAAAAACATCTAGAAAGCATAGTAACATCTAGAATTTTGACGAGGCTGAGGATTGGTCATGCAGGTGTGACACTTGGGCACCTCCTTATAGGTGGGAGAAGGCTGAGATGTCTTCGATGCCGAGAAAGGCTAACAGCGGCGCACGTGTTGGAAGGGTGTCAGGCTCTGCGCAGAGAGAGAGAGCAGGCCTGCCACATGACAAGCGCGCAATTCTACAAGAGGGTTCTCTTTATACAAGGAGGCTATTTGCTTGTTTAAAAGATATTAATATATATAGGTTCATTTAGGCTAGTATTTAGGTTAATTAACCATGAGTGAAGGAATATCGGGTACTTCACCCAACTAGGTTAGTTGTTTTAGGGAAAAGGAATATAGAGTACTTTCCACTTGTACGAATGTGTAGGATGAATGTATTTATTGGCATGAATGTATTTATTGCGTGAATGTATTCATTGGCGTGAATGGATTTATTGGCGTGAATGTTAGTGTGAATGTTTAGGTTAGGTTTTTTTATCTTGGGGCTGAAAGAAATTTTATAAAAGTATTTCAACCCCACTAGGTTTAAGTTCAATTTAGGATTAGTCCATTTTAGGGGGTGCAGAAACATTTGTTGAAAGTACTGCATACCCTAATTAGTTTTATAGAAAATAGCCTCCTCAGAATAGAGTATGTAGCTAAAGTGTACCATAAAAATAAGAATGAAAATATTGATGCAACATGACACCCAAAGTACTTTTAATCGTCGTAAATTTTACTGAAATTACTTGTGACAATTAAAGGGATGGCACAACAATAAATCCACACTCCCCCTCGTCGGCTAGATCGATGATGTAAGTGGGGACGTGTGTGGAAAGTTTCAGAACCTGGGGCTTTTCCCCGCCTTGTTCAGCAAGGTGTTGTGCAAGAAGCCAACTAGATTAGCAGCATGTGTCATCCCAGATCGAGGGTTAGAGCATGCGTTAGTATGAAAGAGTAAATAATGATTTTGGGGCGCTAATAACCACAGTAGTTCATGCGCCCCCCCCCAAACCAGCAAATTTCAAGGGGACAAAGTCTCGGGCAAATGCTAGAAAATAGCAATAAAATGGAATAAGAATAACAATTAAAAATAGCGAATAAAAACTATACAAAAAAAAACAGAAAGAATAATAAAATAAAAATAATAAATTTCGATTGTTTTATTTCTAAAATAATTTAAATATAATGCGCGTAAAATGCTTATGTAAAATTTGCCGGTTTAGTAATTATCCAGATATATATATTTAATGTTTGTTAGAAGAAATATTATGCAGTGACAAAACTATCCCCATAATTCAGAGTCACGTTACTTCTATGTAAATGATGTCAGCTGCACGAACGAGTGTTTAGGACCAGCTGTGATGGCTTGTTGACAAGAGTATTAATAAAATAAAAAGGGCTTGCTAGCCCTCTTGTTGATCAATACTTATATCCATGATATGAGAAATATTTTCAAAATTGATTACTCTCACAATAACTAGAATTTTTTTTTTATTTAAAATATGTCACTGGCAGAATTAGATAGTATTGGAGCCCATTACCAAATAATGATAATACCATGTCCACTAATTAAGACACTTAACCCAAATTTAGCGTATATATAAGTTTCTGCTCTACATTTTCTATTTTATATTGATATGCCCAGTACTCAATAGCTAGATACCGATACCAAATAAAATAATTTACAGAATTTGATACGCGAATTTAAGATTGAATGTTTGTTGTAAGTACTTCTCTTCAGAATTCCTTGAACAAACATCATTGCGATCGTGGAACACTTCCCAACAAAATAAAAAATAAAAAACTTTAATGCAAATCAAATGTAATTATATATATATATGTATGTATGTATGTATGTTAAAGTTGGGATGGGAACAAAAATAATTTAAAAATAATAAAATCTGGTGTGAAACTCTCACATGACCTTTCTCCTATATGAAATTATATAGACTGTATAGACCTTTCATACCTTTCATAATTATATAGACTGTAGTTTTCCGAACTTCAATATATAACGCTTCTTCTTATTATAATAATGTATTTATTTAATTCCACTAATAATTAGTTCGATGCCTTCATTTATGTTGTTGCGAGAAACTAGATTTTGTATGAATTAGCTCATGCTTAGATTTCCATCTTTATAGTTATCTTTCAATACTTTGTTGACTGCGCCACATATGTGCATATAATTAATATAATAAAACTCCAGGTCTAAAAAAAGTGTTGTAACTAATTATTAGGTTTTTAAAATTGATCTCGATTAATGAACCCTTATACAGCCTTAATTTTTTTTTTTTTTTTTTGGCGCATCGACAACTTGGGTCATTAGCACCGTACATTGTTGAGAGCCCCTCGAGCAAAGAGGGTGCCTTTTTTTCTCTGCACGACATCCATCGAAAGTTCTCATGGAAGTAGCATGGAGCCGGGCCATATTATAGACGATCGTCCTCCTCCTCCTCCGCTTTAGCCATCGAATCCAGTCGACGGAATGGGGAGGGTCGACAACCGCACAATGACACCCTCCTTTTCCTTTCACTACTGATTGAGGTGGATTCCTATTTAATAGTATTACACAAGGCATGCCATCCCTTGCTGCACTTCGATGTTTGCCTTTACTTTTCGTAATCTTACTTCTATTTTTCATTTACCTGGTATTAAACAACTATGGTTATTAACTAAGTTACTCATATTCTTAGAGACTAACTTTCAGTTCACTATAGCTACACAATATAAAAGAGTTACTTGCATTTGCGATATTAAATGTAAATATTCCGTCCCTCTAGACAAAACAAATATATATTAACTATTATTAAACTAAAATTGGAGTGAAGTACTTTATAAAAAATTCCTTGCACCCCAGATAAAATTCTAATCTAAATGCATTCATGCTAACTTTCACGCCAGTAATTACATTCTCGCTAATAAATACATTCATGCCGATAAATACATTCACACTTATAAATCATTCACACTATACATTCATACTATGGCGAGGGTACTCTATATTCCACTCCCCACTTATGTTAAACCTAATCTAATCTAAGCTAAATCTTATCGTATAAGTTTATATATACAGCCTTAATATTTTTATTGTTTAAACAATTTACATTTTTTTTTATATTTATTCCAACGTTTCGACACTACATGTGTCATTATTAAGGAAATATTATGAATATTACAAATGTGATATTAATAATATGCAGTAATAATGCTTATTAATAATACTACTTATTATATATTATAATATTAATAATACTTAAAAATATTATATTCAGTGCCTTTAAAAATGCCTCAAAATAATGGTAAAAACCATTAAAAAACTCAACGTTCACAGGAAACTCTATATAGACAAAAAAACCACGTGGTCTTGAACTCATATACTATACAAAGTATTTTCGATTACTAGTATACACAAGGATAGTTTCTTTTATTTTTAATAACCGAAACCAATTGTTTACAAAAAAAGGATCAAACACATTTCTTAGGACTAGTAACTTGTAGTTACTTACAGTATCATTTTATAAAAAAAATTTCGACTTCCCTTGAATAACTGGTCTAATATTAAATAACGCCTAGATTACTTCATACTATGAATATCAGATTTGTAATATTCATATTGTTTCCTTGGTAATGACACGTGCAGTGTCGTAACGTTGGAATAAATATAAAAAAAATGTAAATTGTTAAAACAATAAAAATATTAAGGCTTTATAAGGGTTCATTAATCAAGATCAACTTTAAAAACTTAATAAAGATAAAAACAGCCAAAAGCCCACAACGATACTTATTATGAATTCCTTGGAGAAATTTTTTGAAGGTGTTTAACATCAATTTTATTTTGTTCCATTAGTATAAACGGCCAAATACAAAATGGCGGATCTTGTATTTCTGCCTAATTCTCTTTTGCTATCTTTTTCAACAATGAAATGAATATGCCAAATTTTTTCTTTATAACTCTCATTAATTATATAAAACATTAATTATATAAGACAGAAATAACTTGATATTTTGCATCTTTTTATAAATTTTTTTTTTCACAATTTGATAATTTATAAAATACCTACGAAGGAAAAAATTAGAAAATAATTCCTTGCTAGATTTTTCATAGAAATAATTAGTTATAAATAATTACCCAATGACAGTGTAGAAGTGAAGGAGTCATATGTGGGCGTAGTTTACTTGATAATTTAAGTTTCTGATTGGCTTAACCTATACCCACATTTTACATCTTCACTTTTACCGTGTGATTGGCTAATTATTTATAGCTAATTATTTCTACGAAAAATCTAGTTTATAATTTTTTTAAACACACGGTACAGACAACTAAAAAACTACTCTTAAATAACAGATCTAAATTCTCACTAGAAAACAAACGTCAACTATACACATCACTTATTAAACCGATTTGGACATATGGCCTCGAACTATGGGGTTCAACCAAGCGTTCTAACCTCCATCGTATCCAGTCCTTACAATCCAATATTCAACGCTCCTTTTTTTATGTCTCCAATCGAACAATCCATAAGGACCTTCATATTCCTTTCGTACCAGAAGTAATAAAACTCAGATATAAAAAATTTCACAGCATCCTATCTTCACATCCTAACCCTTTAGTCCGTCACCTTTCATCCCGTACCCTACAGATAACCTCCTACACGGCTTAAACGGCAGTGGCCTCGAGACATTCTCTCTAGTGCCAGTGCTAGTGACACTGAGTGAATTATTGATTAGGAGTGCTACCACTGGGTAGTTTCTCCACTCGGATCTTATTTTATTTTATTTTTATCTCTGTTTACATATTTACTTATGGCACAATAGTATTGGTGTAAATTTCTTAATAAAATAATAAAGAAAATAATAATAATAATTTTCCCTCCGTAGGTATTTTATGATGTATCAAATTGTGCAATAAAAATTGTTTATAAAAAAATTCAAAAATTCAAGTAGCTTCTAAGGTAAATAAGCTGTAAATATTACCTGCTTTATATAATTAATGTGAGCCAAAAATAAAAAAACTCAGAAATTTCATTCCATTATTGATAAAGAAGGCAAAGCAGAATTAGAGGGAAACCAAGATCCAATGTAAGTCTGCCATTTTGTATTTTGCCGTTTATACTAGCGGGACAATGTTAAATATCCATAAAAATGTCTCAAAGGAATTCACAATTGTAGCTTGCAACTATTCATTATATATGTGTTGTTCTTAATTTTATGTATGTGGCGCAGTCCACAAAGTATTGTGAGAGTATTTTAAAGATGGAAATCTATGCAAGAGCTAATTCTATTAAAATCTAGTTTCTCGTAACAGAGAAAACACATTACTGTCAAAAGAACAATAATGTGGCTGCTCAAATCGAGATGCTACATACACAGCATGCCTGCAAGGGGTACTGTAGCAGCATGTAGTTACTTGGGGAGTAGCGACCCCACGGGTTACCACAGCTCAGTATTCCATGCACTTCTTCAGAACAGTACAAATACACATAAACTACATACACTCTACACTTTACAGACAAGGACAAACACTGTACACAACTAGCGTCTTCATCCCTAGTTAATTGGCGAAAGCTAAGGGAGAAGGAAGGGATTAGATCAGCGGTAGCGCGCTGAACTAGCAAGCGGAGGTCCCGGGTTCGGATCCAGCATGCTGCCCTTAGATTTTCTCTTCCTAAGAGCCTTGACAACTCACTGTCCGGTAATGGGCAGTGTTGTCTGCAGCTAGAGAACACTGCTTGGAGGCCGGCAGTGTACTGTGAAGTCTCCAAGGGCACAATAGATTTTTCATGTCGCAGTGCCATAATCCCCTACAACAATCTACAATCTACGTAAACAGCATATTGGAAAAATCGCGGGGACATTTTTCATAGAAGTAATTAGCTACAAATAATTAGCCAATCACAGTGTAGAAGAGAAGGTGTGAAATGTGGATGTATATTAGACCAATCAGGAATTAAGAATTATCATGCTCAATAGATAGCCTCTAAAGAAATTGCTTTATCTTGGCAGGCTTTTAAGTTACGACTTACATAAATCAGCCTATACCAGCATTCAAATTTTCAACTTTTTAACCATTTTTATTTTATAAATATTATATAATAATATTTTTTTTAAATAATATAAATTTAGAAAATTCAATTACATTTTATGGAAATTATTAAAACATAATTTTACAGACACAAATGTTGTTTTTTAGAAGATAGACCTTCATTTCTATATTTAACCCAACAAGATGTTATATATATTGATTTTTAGAAAAGAAATCATCAGTGTCTCGGACCGAATACAAAGCCTTAGCGGATGGTAGTTTGCGAAACCTGATCTGAGGCATATATGCTGCGTCCTCAGCAGAATTTTGAACATTTCTGCGCTTGGAAAAATATCTGAGTCGACAGCGCTTTCAACAATCACTTTTACTAGGGAAAACCAAAACTGCTTATACGATAATGATAATGATGCTATACGTCAGATCTTCTTTATGTTGTCGATTGGAGAACCGCGAACAAACAAGATATATAAATAATTAAATAATAAATTAAAGATTAATTTTTTTAGGCGAGGTTAACGTCCAATTGTCAAATTAGGTGTCCAAATTGTTGACATTTTTTGAACTTATACAAATTTAGCAATTAGAGAAAGGAACCGAACTGGGAACCTCCCAGTTGCGTGTCCATCTCGTTACTATTATATACCAAACCCGCCCCATAAAATTAAATAATGAAAACAGGGAACTAAACACCCTATTTAATATGTAATTCATTTTTAAGTAATTTTTTTTCTTACTACAATTCAATGAATAATACTTTTTTATTTTTTTCATAACATGGATTAGTTATTTTCTTCCAAACAAGTAGTTTTTTGATCAAGTTAATGGAGTAGAAAAATATTATCAATTTCATTATGAAAGTTTTTCCAGCATATTATTCCAATTTTCCATTCTTGTATATTAAGTTTTGTTTTATTGTATTGCAATAATTTACTTTAGTATTTGAAGAATATGTGATAAATTATAAATTTATAATTTTTTGTGAATTAATTCATTTACACAAAGAAACTAATTAGCAACAGGTGCTAATTATAATTTATCATAACAGTAAGCATTCCACAATTAGAAAGACCTTATCCGTCAAACGGTTTTAATAAAAAAAAATTGTTTAATCTTTAATTTTTAATTTTAATTTTAATATTATTTTAATTTTTAATTTTATAATTTTAATTTTTAATCTTTATTTATGCTACAATCAAAAATAATGTGGGCAGATTAAAAACTAAATTTAAAAATGAAGCCATTTTCATCCTATACTTTTACTTTTCAGAGAGTCCTGAGTCCTCCTCAAGGATGGACTCCACGACGCCAAAAATTTGAGAACCACAGCTATAAATAACGAAACTTGTCGAAAATCGGGCACATAAATTGATAAGCCAATTCATTTCCCTCATCAATAATTAGTCATGAGACATTTCAGTCATCACTAAGTATTTTTGGTGAAAACTGTCCCGAAGAGATAGCGTGAAGATGGTAAGCAGGGTTTTACATCGATAATCTTTGCTGTATCCTTAGAATTACGTCACGGAAGAGACCAGTCCTGAAGAATTTCCTTGGGTATTGTCCAAGGCTATCCTTTGATTTTCTAGCATTTTTTCTAGCACGGGATGATCTTTTTTTCTCAGAATATCCAGCATGTCGTTCCTGTTTCCGTTCCAGATCTTATGGTTTCGATCGCCTTTCCATCGAAACTTATGGTCCTTATCTTTTTCCCGCAGTTCTTCTATTTTTCCCCAAGTGAAAATTTTTCTAATAACCTTCTCTTCCTCTGTTTTAGATGAGTATCCTCTGTCTCTGTGAAGACCCTTACACTGACCCTTACTGTCCAATGATGGCACTTCTTATAAATCTGGAGGAATCCATTTAATTAATTTAAAAATCATCGTTCATGAAAACCTAATTGCATATTTCGAACGCACCGGAGTCATTTGAACTCCTTCATTATTTTTAGGCTGGTTTTATCCGTCAGGCTTTATTCTCCAACCATTAGTAAGTAAGAAAATCTCCTGTCTTTTATTGCCTATGGTCATACATACCTAGTTCTTTACCCAATTCTATGGAACACTTGTGATACTTCGTGGTAATAGGGTTCTTGACGTCTTATTTTGAGCTACTTTTTTGGTTTCGCTATTGATGGAAAGTGGTTATCAAATTTGAAGAGTTAGCATCTCTCTAGGATTTAGGTGATCAAAATTAGGCCAGTGGTGAATTCCAGTGCTTTTAAGATTTGAGGAATGGTCTAGTGATATTATATATCTATCTTCTTCTATCTATATCTAGGAATATTCTATATAAACATTTAAAGAGAATTTATGTCTATCTACACATATAAAGAGAAATTCCTGACTGACTTTGTGACTGATTCACTAATGCAGAGCCGAAACTACTAAAGATATAAACATGAAATTTGGACATTTAATTTGTCGAAATTTGACCACTAAGGGGGTGAAAGGATGGGTCAAAGTTAGCATGGGAAAAAGTAATATAACACGCGAGGGTGAAGGGGTGAAATTAATACTTAAACATATGTTTAAATTCATAACTAATCTAGAAACCTCTAGAAAGCGGTGTAACATCTAGGAAGCGTAGTACGAATTCCTTGCGGACGAAGTTGCGGGCAGAGCTAATATATATATTATATATATATATATAAAAGATTCTCAAAGTATATAAGTATATATTCGGTAAGAGCCTTTCGTTATTATAATCTACCATACAGCTCTACAGCCATTTTAATTTTTTGATCTATTCACGCTAATCCCAACTCAGACCTTCCCACCTTGAACGATGGCTCCCAAGAATATATTCAAAAGTTTGAAGAGTATTTTAAAACCGGAATTATACCATCTCTCCCTCACAATATTTTCACGTACATGCACATTCATTTAATTGTTTATTCATAATTACCTTGCTCGCCAATAACTGAATACACTCGAAATCCCCTGAATGAATCTTGAAAATATGTATTCTTTTTCCTACTAGTAACTTCTTTTAAACTGTGAATCCTTGATGTTATTTTGGTTTATTATCAAAATATTATTCAATAAACTGATTCAAACACTTTTTCTAGCCTTCCGTATCACTAACTCACCAAATCAGATCTCCAAATACATTAAACTGCCAATCTGTACCCTCCAAGCTCTCTGGACAGAATACATTTCATGTTACCCCTAACAACTATTATCCTCATTTATATTATTAGTTGCTCCTATTCTTTCCTCTATTGAGAATTCTATCTCACGAAATCATTTCGCTTTTGTCTTTTAGTATTAGATAATTTTATTTTATATACAAATATCTGTTGATCAATTTATTTTTTTATACAAAAAATAAATGAAAGTGTGTGTGTTCGTAATAGGTTTGTTGAAGTCCACTATATTATCGTGGAATTTCAGTTTTAATAATTTATAACATTTGAAACATAATAAATGTAAAATAATGCCTATTTATGAGGTCAGATCCTCCCTCTAATTACTCAATTACTATAGCGTTTATCACGTGTAACATAATCTTTGTTAGTTCAAGTTACACCAAACACTAAAGAGTTCCAAATTTCATGGAATTCCGTTCTTAGAATGAATAACAAACAAAATTAGCTCAGACAGGCAGACAGATTACGTTTTATCTTATTATTTATAGCTTCCAGAAAGTGGGAAGCGATTAAACAACAAGGTAAAAACATTAGTTTATTTAAAGAGATTGCTCACATTGTACATAAACATATATATATATATAATATATTATACAAAACTCTCCCTGATAAAATTAATTACATAAGATTCTCTTAACATTGTTCTCTTTAATACAGCTTATTAATGCATAATGTTTAATACTTCCATTTCAACAAGAAGTTTGTTTTATTTCAAATAATACAGTAATACTACCAAAAAAAACTCGTAGGAAGAACACAACTTCCTTGTAAGTGCCTGAACTATTTAGTATTTTTGGGAGACGATAATCAGTACGTCCGTTAGCTTGGTTACTTCCATTTGTCAACAGATGTCTGTTTCACGCTTGAAAGAGTATTGTGATTGCAATTTCCGACATGAACTTTATCGTTACTGCATTATTTCCCAGCTATCCATGCGAATAACTAAACTTCTGGCATGCACAAAGTGCACATAGCCATACATCGTAGACATATGATAATGTAAGAGAATTAAGTCCTTCAAGAGTTATTTTGCCCCTCCATCTACTGCATAATACCCTTCTGTAGCTACCTCCCTCCTCCACCTTTTCTCCTATTCCTTACCTACCATTTGTCTCTTCCAGGCTTTCCCTGCTAAAGTGGTACCCCATATGTTCGGGTATTCTAAGTCTAAACCCGATAACAAATCTGGACCACTGGGTTGAGAATTTTGACCAATAATAATCTCGCCGGATTGTCTGCTAAGACCAAAACGGAAATGCAAGTTTGAAATGCCTTTTTGATTTTTGTGTTAATATTGTTCACACACACACATATACGAGGTGTGTAAATTAAGTAATGAGACTGATTTTCTAGTGTTTGATCTGGCAACACTGGAGACGCGACGTATGCGTGGTAGGGCAAGTAAACATCTGATACACGTCCAGTGCAAATTTGAAAATGCTTGAGTTGTTGCACTGTCCGTAGTGACTTTTTTTGTGAGCAAGGTTTTTTCAGTGCGTTTTAAAAATGAGTGACATCAATTACGAGCAACGTTGTGCTATCAGGTTTTGCTTCAGACTTGGGCACAGTGCAACGGAAACGTTTGAAAAACTGTGCCAGGCCTATGGAGACAATGTTTTGTCGAGAGCACAGGTTTTTTAGGTGGTTTAAGTCGTTTGCAGAAGGAAGGGAATCAATTGAAGACGAGCCTCGCAGCGGAAGCCCTTCATCTTCAAGAACCGACGAAAATGTTGGCAGAATCCGCGATCTCGTGCGTTCAGATCGTCGATTGACAGTCCGAATGATCGGCGAAGAGTTTGAATTTGACTCACACAACCGTTCATCAAATTTTGACTAATGAATTGGGGATGAGAAAAATTTGTGCAAAAATGGTTCCGAAAAATCTTTCACAAGAGCAAAAAGACATCAGAAAGGAAAGGAGCCTTGAATTTTTGGGAGCAATTGAAAACGATCCCAATTTTTTGGAACGTGTTATTACGGGAGACGAGTCTTGGGTGTTTGAGTATGACCTAGAAACTAAGCGTCAGAGCATGCAGTGGCACACTTCAACCTCTCCAAGGCCAAAAAAAACAAGAATGAGCAAGTCAAAAATCAAATGCATGCTGATTTGCTTTTTTGATAGCCAAGGAATCGTTCACAAAGAATTTGTGCCTCAATGCCAAAATGGTAAACCAACATTTTTACCGAAAAGTTCTTGAGAGACTTCGAAAAAGAGTCATGCGTGTGAGACCAAACATCAAAAACAAGTGGGTGTTGTATCACGACAATGCTTCGTGTCACACCGCGATTTCTATTAATGAGTATTTGGCCAGTAATAACATTCCTGTGTGGCTCCTCAGCCGCCTTATTCACCCGACTTGAGTCTATGTGACTTTTTTTTGTTCCCCAAATTGAAAAATCACCTCAAGGGACTTCATTTTGGAACATTGGAGAATATTCAAACAGCCGTAACCGACCAACTGAAGTCTATTCCAGTATCCGAGTTCCAGCACTGCTATGACGAATGGAAGAATCGTCTTCAGCGTTGTGTGGCTTCCTAAGGTAGTTACTTTGAAGGCGACAATGTTAATTTGTTATTTTTATTTGAATAAAAAAAAGATAAAAAATCAGTCTCATTACTTAATTTACACACCTCGTACGTGTTGAATTGGGTGAATATTTTGATTTCAATATTTTCACAATTGCAAATCAATAATTTGTTTATATTTCGCAATTTGTATTTTACAATTTATATTTCACAATTTGTATTTCACAATTTTTAAAGTAGTAATTGGCTTGGGTTGTTGATATTCTAACATAATAAATAAGTAATACTAGATGCAATTGAGTAAAAATTTTAAATCTAAAAAAAAAACAAAAATGATCAAAAAAATTATATATATATTATATAACTATATAATACATAAAGCCGTTTGAGTGTTACACATCTAGTTTTTAAGTTTCTCTTACTCCGGTAATACGAAGTTTTACAATCTTGTCAAATTTTCTTATAAAAATTCTTGTTTACCAATGGAGAAACAGTAAGTAAGAAAGTTACTTCATTAAATTTATTGGAATTACTATTTTTTATACTTTTTTGAAATTACTTTAAAGTAACTTTTTTTTTACTAAAGTACTTTTTTTAGCAGAAAACTGAAAAATACTTTCGGTCATCCGATTTTTTTCAAACTCGAAATCTCAACATTATATTTAATTCTAATTAATATTATTTAGATGATAGAATTGTGTAATATAAACTGAAATAGCACTTTAGAGGAAACCGTAACCCCACTTCTCCCCAAAAGTACCCTTCAATGAATTTTGCCGGAGAAAGGTTTCAAATAAAAGTTGTAGCTCTTCTTATGTGTAGTTGATACTCGTATAAGTAGTTTGAAGAAAATCTTCGGAGCAATTTTTGAGAAAATCGCTAAATAAAAAAAAAAAAACTAGTAAAGTGGTACTTCTGGTTGAGGAGTTTTGACAGATGACCGACCCACTGTCGTATCCCATGTTGATACCTAAACGGACTACCAAGTTTGAATTTTCTACGATTTTTCAATTTTGAGCGATGCTGTTCGCATACGTACATACAGACACAGACACACATGCACGCACAGAGTCAATATTGAAAAATCACCTCAAGGGACGTCATTTTGGAATATTGGAGAATATTCAAACAGCCGTAACCGACCAACTGAAATCTATTCCAGTATCCGAGTTCCAGCACTGCTATGACGAATGGAAGAATCGTATTCAGCGTTGTGTGGCTTCCCAAGGTAGTTACTTTGAAGGGGACAATGTTGAATTGTCATTTTATTTGAATAAAAAAAAGATAAAAAATCAGTCTCATTACTTAATTTACACACCTCGTATATACACATAGTCCAGTTTCTGAAATCTATTTTTTTTATGCTTAAAATCTGTAGGTGAAAAAGAAAAATCTGACATGAGCGTATTACTTTCTTTTATATAAACATAAGAAAGTAAAAATATAAAAAAAAAAAAAATTAAAAATAAATAATATATTCAAAGCACTAATTAGCATTAAGTATGAATTAATTCTTTAAGTACGCTGGGTGGAGGGAGATAATATCAAGCATGGTCACAAATTATACTTGCATAAACTGTTATTAATCAATAAATAAGGTAAACTGAACAAAAGATTTACAATGGAAAATTATTTACAACACATTAATTGAGAGAGAGAGAGTTAGAGAATTTTATTAATATGGAACTGAGTTTCCTGCAGACGTTGTTGTTACATTTTTACAAAACGTTCATACAGTTTACATCAATAAGAAACGAACATATTATAAATAAAGGAAGTAGTAATAATTAATGTAAAGTAGTAACTAAAAATGTGCTTCAAAAAAATAATTATTTTTGCCAATAAAATTTGTTTTAAATAAATAAGATATTAATAATAATCATTGAGTTTCCTGTTCGTAAAAAATATTATTATTATTATTATTATTATCTATATATATATAAAAATTCAGCATCCGTATGTTTGTGTCCGCAAAACTCGAAAAGCAGTAATCGATGGATTGACTTGAAATTTTTACACGTTACATTTATATATATATTAGTGTTTATATATACTTTTTATTCCGAAGTTCCCACGGAAACGGGAAATTCCGAGCTAAAATCCGTTCAAACGTCCATATTGCATTACCACTTGCTTCTTCAGGTATTGCTGCTACGTTGATGGAAGGAGATAGAACAGCGCATTCAGCTTTAAACTGTCTTGACTTAAACATTCAACGAACATCTTTGACATTGACTTCAAAGAAAACCCAACATGTAACATTTCTAAAACATCAGGAATGGGAAAGGTTCTTCGGGCGTGCAAAATCATTGCATGGGATGAGTGTACAATAGCTTATAAGATAGTCATTGGAAGCATTAGACCATACATTGAAAGACTTGCGAAATAATCAGGTTCCATTTGGTAAAGCATTGGTGTTACTAGCCGGTGACTTCAGGCAAACGCTTCCAGTGATACCTCACCAGCTAATGAATTGCATGCCTGCTTGAAATATTCAACTCTTTGGAGCACACAGTAAAAAAAATTCATTTAACAACGAATATGAGAGCTTCAACTTCAAAACGATCCAACAGCTGCCATATTTTCAAGACAATTACTCGATCTCGGTAACGGCACTGATCCTACAAATCCGGAAACGGGAATAATCACCTTCCCATCTAATTTCTGCAACATTGTACATTCAAAAGAAGAATGAGTAGACAGGGTATTCCAAAGCATCGAAACAAATTATCAAAATCACGCATGGTTAAGCCTAAAAATTAAACAGCCACAGCGAAGCGTGGTCGGGTTAGCTAGTTATTATATAATAATAAAATTCAACAAACTTGATTAAATTTAATAAACATTTAGGAAAACACTAGAATCTTGCCATACTATTATTATAATAAAAATCTGGTGAGAAATACTTACACTTTTCACTGTAATTACTAGTTAGTTATGATTGACTAATTCTCTACTAATGTATAAAACTGACTAGATGTTTAGTTGGCTAGAATTTATATGAACCGGAAAACTTAAAGTATATAACACAACTTTTGTGAGGAAAGCTTGAGTTCCCCATCCTTCAAAACCACCCTTAACATAACAAAGATTAGATTCTATAGGGGGTTGGTTCTCCAGCCTACGCCACCGCGACCCCTATGGTCTATTGTGCACCCCATAAGTTCAAGTCCCCTCTCCGGTCCTGTACCTTATCTGAAGTTTGGAGTCCGGGTAGGCTCCTAGGCGATCGGTTCATGGTCAAAATCAGAGCACTGTGATCAGAGCACCCTCTCGAGTCTTGTCTGCTTTAATTTGTCTGTTAAATAATAGTCCGGTGAGAGGCCCTTGGGTGAGGCTTGTAGGCGGCAGCTTATTCTCTCCAAAGAGGCGAAACCTCAGGGATACAAAACGTACAGTGTTGTTTCCTCTCCTTCCTGACAAAACCTACACAGGCTATCTATCCACTGTCAGGCCCAAGAGGCGCATTTGCTTATCAACTCTACAATGGCCAGTGAGGAGGCAGAACTGCTATCCTTATGGCCATCCCGGCCTAGTTGGAGTAATTCTGCAGTTAGCCTGGACGAGTACCTATAAATGAACCTTTTTTGCCAGGCATGGTACATGGCAATACTTCTTCTTTAACATTAAGATAAGCTAACAATTTTATCGATTTATGCGTGTTAATTAGACGACGGCACGAAACAAGACCGGATTTAAGATGAGGTGAGGTCTGAAGCTAAAAAAAATTGTAAGAGGCCCCATTTTTGGGGTAAAGTTTAATAATTGAATTCATAGTTTCCATTGGTACTTACTGAACAAGATTGATATAATGTATGTGAATATTAAGGTAGCGCTCAGAGGTGGGATGTATTTACTTTTTTATGGGTTAACTTTTATTTTCCACTTTATGAGCCAAGATTCCAGTTGAAGGATATGTTCTTATAGAGAGCGATAGCCATTCATGGGTTCAAGGTTTGGGGAAAGAATTGCAGTATCACCTGCGAAGGTATATATTACGGTATTTGGGTGAACTGGGATGTCTGAGGTATATAAGGAATAGAAGAGCGGTCCAAGTACGCTGTCTTGAGAAACTCCAGCGAGAAAGGGCGGTACCCTGACTAACTTGGAAATATCTGTCGGTTAAGTAGGATTTTAATATTAAATAGTAGGTATGTGGGAGAAATCTCTTAAGTTTAAACAGCAAGCCTCATGCCATACCCTATCAAATGCTTGAGCAATGTCAAGTCTAATTGAGCAATATCAAGCATAATTTAATTACCAAATTTATGAGGCCTTTGCCAACATGAGGCCCTAAGCTTGTCTAGCATACGTGTAAATCCCGGCCCTGCTTAGAAAGCTACACACAAAAAAATAATAATAGTAATAAACACGATAGGTTGTAATCTAACAAGAAATTTTCCCAATGGAATGTTAATTCGATTTGGATTTGCTTAACCTTACATTACCGTAGCATGCATAAACAATAGTAAATCTAGTAAAGCTCCCGCTTTAGACCTCATCGCCAATGACTGTTACAGGCAGCACTACCTTGCATGTACCATGTACCATGTAACCAGCATAGTCTCACCACCATTCTGAATTTCCACAGTTAAATATGGAATCAAGAGGTTGTTCCTAAAAACTGGAGATTAACTAAGTTAATACTACTTTTTCAAAAAGTGGAATCTTCAAACTATAGGGGGGGGAATTGTCCTCGTAAATTGTATTTGCAAATTGTTCACACAAATATTTTACGAAATCGCTTTACACAATGCGTAGAAGACAGTAATATTTTGCCAGAGGAAAAAATGGGATTACATTCGAATTGGGGACGATGTAGGGGACGGACGCCTTGTTTACTCTTTCATCAAGATTAATTTACACCTGAAAACGAGTAAAATTTGTTTTAGAAATTATATTTATCTTGTAAAAAAATATTTACAGATATTTGATAATTACCAAATTTTGAAAAGGGTTGGAACTTAAAATATATATAATTTTTTGGAACAAATAGTTTTAATGAGAGGCTAAAATAACGGAAAATATTCCTTAGGCTATTCTAAGAAAATATTGAAAGGAATTTAGCCAATCACTTTCTTTTATTCAACATTAAAATATTAAATAAATAAGTATTTGAAGAATTAAAAGAAATCACATAAAAAAAAAATATATGTATGAATAAATTAATCATTGATAAGTCAATTGTAAATATTTCTCTTTAATATTTGTTTATTTGTATAAAAATTTATTTCGTTATTGTTTTTGTTTAACTATAGAAATATTAATGACATTTTCATCCAGAGGAAATCAAAGGATAAATTATTTCTTTAACAATAAACGTGTGTACTCTTAAAGGAATTCTGTCTGGGCCCTCAAACGTCAATCACTTTTCTTTCATGTAATTTTTTGTTTTTTTTTTTATTATGGAATTTCCAAAACTTTTACATCCGGAATTCTATAATAAATGCGTCATGTGTTAATGACATTGACAAATTGCTTTTTTTTTGTGTAATAAGATATAAATATCATTTCAACCACCACACAAACATACAAACACAAAAGATAAGCTTTTTAATCCTTATGCTAACCAATTCATTTCTCACCTGTATTTTTATTAAACATGAAGATTAGATATTGAATATAATAATGTTTTTGATACTGTGAACTATGACTGCAAAGTTTATAAATATTTCCCTTTGATAGTATTGCGTACGATAATGACTGTAGTATACTATTTATGTTTTCTCTTGTTCATTAAAAATTATGCTCTTTATCTAATCAAAGTTTTTTGAGCAAGTGGAGGGTTAGGAAGTTTAAATTTCTTTCATATATATATATATACATATATGATTTTTAAACTTTAACCGTTCAATTGAAATCAGTGAGCTGGTCACAACACTTCAAATTTACAAGCTTTCTACACTTAGAAACAAAGAGCTTTCTTACAACTTACAGCAACAAAGTAAGTAACCAAACATTTTTTCAACTTTACTTATCGATTACCTAATCCACCCTATGTATTTACGACACCATGGTGACTAAATATTAACTAATCCTGCCTCTCAATAAAGATGAGCACAATGAAACCTTTATTCGTATTGCTTAACCAAGGCCCTTCTTTTTCTATTCTCTACCAGAAGTCATTCGCCTTAATCGCCCTATCTTTCGTGTCGTTCTCTATTAGGCCATTTTACTCCTCTTCCTTGTACATTTAGGTCTTGTTCTTATTACTCTTAGGTTTCCCTTATCCACCAGAACTGCTCAAGTTTTATCCTGTGTCAACTGCCACTACAACTTTCTTCGCTTTTACGCTGTTCCTTTCTGACTAATCCTTTTGCTGTATGAATGGTAAAAGGACGAATTGGCTGTACCTTTTGCGCTTTCTTTTCTTCTAACTAGTCAGCTTTTTCATTTCCCGGAATTCCCTGAGAGAGGGAACCCATTGCCAGGTACCTTCATTTCCAAAGCTTATTAACTTATGTATAAGAGGGCAACTTTCGGTTAGATCCGTACAATATGTGAACTCCCGTCAAAGTTTTAAGCTACGTATTTTACCTATCGCCTCAGCTATCTCAAACTTATTGCAATATAGCCCCTGGCTCCTGCATTGTTTTTGGCTCTTTCGGCAGAATCGACGGACTAAGTGTGAGTCCTAACTCACTAAGATATCTAGTTGGTGTGAATAGTTTCTAGGGCGATAGCTTCATTTCGTAATTGAATGTGCCCTCCTTGTCAATAGGATTTAACAAATCTAAGTGTTCAGATGCTATCAGTAGTCATTTTTCATCTAGGATTTCTTTCGCATTGGGTTTAGAGTCTCCCAGATATAGGGTAAAGCTAGGAGAGATGGCGCGATAGGAGAGAAGACGCAGGCTTTACTTCTCTTGTTTGCCACCACGTGGCGTCATGGAAGTTAGTCGAGGAGTAGAGAGATCAGAAGCGAACATATTGCAAAATTCTTCAGTTATTTTGTGGGTTCTTCTGTGTTCTAGGAACATTTATACACGCATCAGCGTGTGTTTTCATAACGTGAATTTTCATAACACTTAGTAAATTTTTTATATTTTTTTATATACTATATTAATTGCAATTGAAATGAAAGATTCCCAGCTGTCGTTAAAGTTGGACTCGTAGACATAGTGTTTACCAAGTTACATGTCGATCAGCCATGTTCCCTTCACAGAGGAGAGGTCTCACGAAGATGGTGCGTCATCTATCCTACCATAGTAGGAGAGACGGCCAAATGTAGTGTATTTGTATTTTGTTTCTGGAATAAATGAGAATGCCTTTATTTTGAAAAATAACATTTTTTTGTAGATAATAGTAGTTGACATATGTTTTATAAGCATTATCTCTTTAATATATCTCCTATATTTTGATACAGGGCATAACTTTGAAATGTGCGTCATCTCTCCAAGCTTTATCCTATATTCGTTTCAGTGGGATAGAGCCTGTCTCTTTAGCCTTTCAAACGTAATGAGAGCATCTGACTTCCTGGTTTTGTTCCAACAAGGACTCAATACCTGTTTGTAGCTCCATTACATCTATTGACGTGGTGCAAGTGCCTCCAACTATACCTTAAGTGCTTAGTTTAGATTATATCCAGCTCATACAAATAAAAAGTGATACGTTAATATTATTGTGCAGTTAGCTAAACAAAATTTAAAGAAAATCGTTGCAGTCAGTTAACCAAATTTCTACAAATTTGGAATCCTACGATTGCTGCTTATATATCTTAATGTTGTATATGTGGCAAAACTGTACATTGCACTAAAGTAACACTTTAAAGGGCGTCTCTTTACTTCACGTTGCTACTCTCCTCCAGGTCCCTCCAAAAAAAAATTAAATTTTGCTGGAAATATGTTCCAAAATAATGATACGCATTTATGAATATAGATAGTAACAAAACTTTAAAAAAAGATTGTTAAGACATTTTTTTTTTTTTAAAAAAAAAAAGAAGAAAAACTCGCGAAAAACTAAAAACAAAACTTCAATAGTCACATTTTACTCATTTGATGATTTTGAAAATGTAATATCAGATTTAAGGTACCTGTGATTTTCTATTATTGAAATATTTTGTTCTCACGAGCTTACCATTCGCTAAAAAAAAAAAAAAAATTGTTTTTTTCGTACTCAGCAAACCTCAAAACATATGTTTCCCGGGGGGGGAGAAAATCAATTCAAGGATTTGACACGATCCTCTTATAGAGTATGTGAAAGTACAAAATAGAAAAAAAAATAAATAAATACATTCATAGAATGTATGTTTAAATCTTTACATATTCATGGGATATCACGCAATAAGTCGTCCTAAAAAATTAAAGAATATTAAATTATAAATTAAAGAATTTTATAATCTTTTCCTTTCAGACTTTGAAAAAAATTTCAATTTAAAATAATTCAATAAAACTTTTAGAATAACTAGAAATGTACCCATATGGCAGAGAACATTAAACAAAAATTAACATTTATTTTTTTTATAAATACGAGTATATATTTTAAAACAGCTAAATTAGGTAATATGTAAAATAGTTAGTTTAAAATTCACAAATTAAAAAGAAAAAAGGAAGGTCATTTATTTAATGTTACCTTTTTAAGATACTTAAAACTAGACTGGGAAAAATAGAGGGTTAATTTATTCTACTATAGCAACTTCTGCTTTCTAAACGTTTTTGTTTCTGAATAATTGTTATAATTTTTTTTTTGGATTGTTTTCTTAAATACTTTCTTTTTTATGATAAATAATCTTATTTGAATAACTTGGCTACAACTTTTATTTTTTTTTTTGAAATATGATGAGAAAACGATTGTGTTTCTCCTTGGTTAAGCTGATAAACCTTATGTTACGAGAAAAACGCATAATTGACTATATGTTAATTGGGTTATATAAAACCTGTTCATAAAAACAAAATTCTGGTGTGAAACACTCACACAACTTTCTCTTACTCCTGTTCTAAAAATTATAATTGACAAATGTTATAGTTTGTGTACCAAATATAACGAAATTTATATTTCGCGCACTTCCGGCTTACAATTTTCTTAAAACTTGGAATTTTGGCCATCTAATTAATTTTGTTTGGATGATAGAATTGTATAATCAACTGTGATACCACTTTAGGGGAAGCTTCAACCCCACCCCCCAACCACTAAAACTGCCTTTATATGAGTGTTTCCAGAGAAATATGTTAAATAAAAGATGTAGATCTTTGCATTTTTACTTTGTATACGAAGTTTGAAGAAAATCGTCGGAGCCATTTTTGAGAAAATCGCGAAAAAATGAAAAAATCATTTAGTAAACTGTCAAAACAAACGCTCTTCCGGTTATCTGATTTTTTTCAAACTCGGAATTTCAACAACATATTTAATTCAAATTAACATTATTTAGATGACAGAATTGTCTAATAAACTGAAATAGCAGTTAAGATGAAAACCTAACCCCACCCCTCCCCCAGAAGTGCCCTTAAATGAATTTTCCTGGGAGAAATGTTTCAAATAAAAGTTTGTAGCTCATTGTATGTAGTTGATATACCAAGTTAAAGAAAATCGTCGGAGCCATTTTTGATAAATCGCAAAAACGTAAAAAAACACAACTAGTAAAATGGTACTTTCGGTGAGGAAATATGACACATAACGCACCGTCAGATCCCATGGTGATACCTAAACGGGATATCAAGTTTGAACTTTCAACGATTTTTCGTTTTTGAGCTATGCTGTTCACATACACACACACACACACACACACACACACACAGACCATTTGCTAAAAACCACTTTTTTAGACTCAGGGAATCTAAAAACGGATATTTCCGGTGATAACTCAATATCGAAAATTTGACACGATTACAATACTTCCTCTTACTAGGAGTAAGAGAAAGTAAAAAGGAAGTATTATTAAGAAGTATCGAGATGAATTCTTTGTAATCTTCTGAAGAACAATGTGATTTATCAAGCAAGTCGTTTCTGTATTGACCATACTTTCACTGTTTGATAGATCATAGAAGAACAAATATTGACACTTTGTTCAAAACTATAATATACAGTTATATATTTGAACTGTTTAAACTGTAACCTCCTGACATACTTATTGCAGATTTTCATTTAAGATTCTATGATGCCCGCAAGGGGTAGCTATTGCATGCAGTTACTTGGGGATTTGCGTCCCCATGCGTTACCCAGCTCAGTACTCATGCACTTCGTCAGAACAGTACACAATACGCTTAAACTACATACACTCTACCCTTTACAGACAAGTATCCTAGTATCCAAACTAGGTCTCCGTCCCTAGTTAACTGACGTAAGCCAAGGGAGAAAGAACGGATTATATCATTGGTAGAGCTAGACTAGCTACGCGAGGATCCCGGCTTCGAATCCAGCATGCTGCCCATAAATTTTTCTCTTCCTAGGAGCGCCTACAGCTCACTGACCGGTGATGGGCAGTGTAGTCTACAGCTAGAAAACATTGCTCAGAGGCCGGCAGTGCCCTGAGAAGGCTCCGGGGATGCACAATAGATCTTTCAGGTTCATTATATAATTCCATATAACAAAAAAAAAAATGAAAAAGGATTCTATGAAATAAATTAAGAGAAAACTTTAATAAAAAGAACCTTAACAATGTCAGATCATTTTATAAAACTGCGTTTTTTTCACTCTTCGATGTTTATACTCAACCTCAACGACATAGTCTCCTATGTTTCTGCACAGCGGGTTAGTGTTAAGGCTAGTAAAGGCAAACAACTTTTGAGTTAAGAGGAATATTCTTTTTCCCACTTTGTCGCTTTGTATGATTCATGTAAAACCTTAATTCTTGTATCCAGCGGCGAGTTTGTTGCTAGCCTTAGAAATTTGTTCTGCATAACCTGAAGACCATCAATATCGGTCCTGCAAGTAATACTCCAGAAGGGATAACCATATAATAACATTAGCTTTACAATTACCTTACATATTAACAGCTTGTTACTTAGAGTCAACTTAGACTCCCTGGAGAGTAGTGCCTTGCTTTTATTAATCCGTTCCTTTACGTGAGAAGTAAAGGTATGTTTCGGGTAGAGTGTGTAACATAACCTAGATAACGGTTGAAGCTTGACCATGGCACTGACTGCCTCCGGAATGTAGTACTTTACAAACGTTTACTCTACGTTTAGACCTATGATCGTTTCTTTTAATTTTCCGTTTCATTTTTACACAATATCTGCTGATATAGGCCATTACTCCCACAATCTGTGCATTATTATGCCAATTTTCCACTATGAAGAGAATAAAGAGCTTCAGAATACTTAGGTCAAACTAACATTCTAGATGTTGAAGTAGACAAGAAATAGCATCGGACCAATAATTGAACCCTTAGAAACTACAGCAACAATTTTGTAAGGTTCAGAGTTTATGGCGATAAGAATTTTTTTTATTATTCAGGTATGAATGAACAACTTTAGCGATATAGGGAGGGAAATTAATAGAAGAACATGTAGCCAAATCAAATGATGCAGAAATAGTCTTTATAGACTTGGAAAAAAGAAAACGACAGCATCACGCGAGCTTTTCTCTGGGAAGCGTTTAACGATGTGGGGAAAAAAGAAATCTATGATTGTGGTCATACTTGGATTTTATGATTGCAATCATGCATAATGAGGATAGGTTCACGAACAGCTGATTAGCACTAGCATGGGTCTAATACAAGAATACTGTAAGTTGCGTATTTTATTTAAAATATGCCTTGAAACGGCTTTAAAAATAATGGAAAAAGAAGTGCCCTACAATAGGTTTAGAGATGAAGGAAGGAAAAATATCTTTGTGAGAAATCTGCCGCAGATGACCAACTGGTGTTTGTTCAGGATGTAGGAGATGCCATCTGTGATGTGAGGAATTTGAGCACCGGGGTTTAACTATAAACTGAACAGTAAAAGTGAACATCTAACTCAAAGTCCTGGTAAAATAGACCTGAAGAGGACTCACAGTTTCAAATCTGAAGTCGAGCGTTCAAAGAAAGAAGTAGACAGAAGGATAAATTATGGGAAAAGTTCATTGGTTTACTTCTTTGGAATAAGTCTTGGAAGCAAGGATGTCTCAAAAGGCCGATATTTAATCTCATGACTCCTTTTTGTCCCCCAATATATGCCTTCCGCAATACATATGTTACTTTCGGCTGTTGTCGTAATTACGATAACTTCCGATTGAGCATTCTCCGCTATCACATCCAATCTGTTAGTTCTGCATTAGTTCTGTAGTAGTTCTGTACTAGTTCTGTTCGAAAACTGTTGTACCATACGCTCGTACACGCACGGAAGTGCTCTCTACTTTCCATCGTGCTACCTCGCATGTCAAGTGCATTTCGTTTTCTCTCTGTTAGTTTACCGCAAAGTATACGAGCGTCTCGTTTCTCACCTCTTTCGTTACACCGCATTTTCACGGGTACACAGTTTTCCGCTATTCTCGTTACACCGCATGTTCCCCGCTTGAGTACAGAACATCATACAAAGGAATCTACTTATGCCTACTTGGCCTTCAATCTGCTTGCCTTTTAGACTGGAGGACACCATCTACGTTCACAAAGGTATCTGGGGCCAGGGGAGTGGGGGAGTCGACTCTCTTTTCCTTTTGGGATCCCTTTCCTTGGGGCGTTGCTACGCCGGTGTCCACATCTTACAAGGTAAGCGTTCTATTATTCGTTATATTGAAATTACTATTCTCTGTTTCCCCGCATTCAGAACTACATCCTCTCAAATACAGTCCACTTACCGCATTTGTTTGATAAGATCAGACAGCCTAAAAATCTAATATATAGCACTTCCTTTTTGAAAGTATAGTATTAAAGAAAGTATACGGTGCAGAAATCTGGACTGTTAATAAAAAAGTCTACTGAAAGGAGTATTTGAGAAGAACGGCGGGAAGATCCAGAAGGGACAGAGAAAAAAATGGATCCCAGAAGAGATTACAGGTTAACAATAACATCCTTCAAGACATTGAAATAAAACTGGTTAAAAGGGGTAATAAGTAAATTTAGCTCATCAAGATTTTTCGTAATTTTAGCTTAATACTGTTTGAGTCCATACGGAAATCGATCCTGACTGTGCCATCTAAGATGAAAGTTCTTGCTACTAGATTATGCACCCTCAAATTATTTCCTACTCTTACTGCTGAAAGACGATTTTAGAAACTGAACTTTTACCAGAAATATAAATTTTGAAACCCTCTGAGTATGAAAAAAGGGTTTATATAAAATTGTCTGTGTATAAACATATAACTCAAACATAAATGAAAATTCAGGAAGCTCAAAGTTTTATTATCCACCATGGGTTTAGGCAGGACAATTTCGGTCAAAATCCCCCATTCTTTTTCCCATCTACTTTGGCATTGGCTGCCGTGAACCTACCAATAGGGTATTGAAAAGTAATCTCTTGCCAACATTGAATTTGTTATTTATCACAAATCTGCTCTAAAATCTTAATTCTAATACATTACGAATTGGAAAAGTACTAAACATGAAAAATATGGCGTGAAACACTCTCACAACTTTCTCTTACTCCTGTTCTCAAAATTATAATTGACAAATTTTATAGTTAGTGTACCAAATTTAACGAAATTTGTCGAAAATTGAAAAAACTGTTCAATAAAAGCGCACTTCAGGTTTACTAATTTTCTTAAAACTCGGAATTTTGGTCATCTATTTATTTCTAATTAATTTTGTTTTGATGATAGAATTGTATAGTCAACTATGATAGCAGTTTAGTGGAAGCTGTAACCCCCTTCCCATAAAAGTGCCCTTAAATGAATTTTCCAAGAGAAATGTTTTAAATAAAAGTTGTAGATTTTTGTATATTTAATATATGAAGTTTCAAGAAAATCGTCGGAGCCATTTTTGAGAAAATCGCGAAAAAGTGAAAAAGATCATTTAGTAAAGTGGTAATGTAAGCGCACTTCCGGTTATCCGATTTTTTTGAAACTCGGAATTTCAACAACATATTCAATTTTAATTAACATTATTAAGGACGCAGTATTGTCTAATAAACTGAAATAGCACTTTAGATGAAAACCTGACCCCACCCCCTCCCCCCAAAGTGCCCTTAAATGAATTTTCCCGGAGAAATGTTTCAAATAAAAGTTGTAGCACTTTGTAAGTGTAGTTGATATCCCAAGTTTAAAGAAAATCGTAGGAGCCATTTTTGAGAAAAACGCAAAAAAAAAAACAAGTAAAGTAGTACTTCCGATTGAGGAATTTAGACAGATGACCCACTGTCAGATGCCATGGTGATACCTAAACGGAATATCAAGTTTCAACTTTCTACGGTTTTTCGTTTTTGGGCAATGCTGTTCAGATACATACAAACACACACACACACACACACACACACACACCACACACCACAGACCATTTGCTAAAAACCACTTTTTTGGACTCAGGGGACTTCAAAACGGATATATTTCCGGTGAAAACTCGATATCGAAAATTTGACACGATTACAATACTTCCTCTTGTTGCTAGGAAGTAAGAGAAAGTAAAAATAGAAAATTAAACTGATTGTAATTGTCCCTTAATATTTTGAAACTAGCTTCACACTCTTCAATGATTTTATATATATATATTTAATTTAAATTCAATTAATATCCTATTATTTTATAATTAAATGGCACTGTCAAATTTTGAATGAATATCTCATCCAAAAAATACTTTTCATTGTGTGTCATATATTAGAAAATAATAATTTACAAAAGAGATTTTTCAATTTTTTTTCACGATTTCATTGATAACAACAGCGTCAAATATTTTCTTATAAACATTGCAAGTTTAGAGATACTCAAACACAAGGCTTATCACTTTTACTTGAAACATTTTTTAAAGGAAAAATTAATGTTAGAGAATGTTATTTAGGGCTCATTCTAAAATGATATTTTAAAATAATTATTTGCCGGTTCCATTGTCACAAAAAAAAAAAATGAGAAATAATGTATTCAGATTGAAAATTAAAGGAAATTTTGCGATTTATCTGAAGCGATTTTTTATCGCGATTTCTATAAGCTACAAACTGTAGATCGGTTACGCTAATTTTCAATTAGCATTGCAGTAAAAAATGTTTATGCGCATATTTTATAACAATTTAAAAAAAAAAAAAATGATAGTAAAAAAAAATCTGTAAAATCATCTTTTTGCAACTTTACTTTGCATTCCTTCATAATAAAGTAATTCATCTGTGAAATGTATATAATTCGGAACACATTTTATGAGTATTCATGAGACAAATTGAAAGCTAAGCTAGAGATTCACACAGCTAGATTTAAACATCACATAATTTTTAAAAGTCAGCAAATTATAATTAAATTGCTTATATATGAGATTATATACGTACGTCACAGCATGCTTCATTGTGACACTTATCGAATTTTCTACCATCATCGGAATTGTTAATGAGATAGCTCCCACTTTTTAAGTTTCTGTCATTACAACAGTAAAAATGGAAGTCACTACCATTACGCAAAATTTGATAAATCACTCACTAAAGATGAAGAAATAGCCGATCCAAATTAAGGCAATGAAGCATGCTTGGCTTTCTCTGATTCCTCTAAAAAAAAAAAAAATCTGGTGTGAAACACTCACACAACTTTCTCTTACTCTTGTTCTCAAACATATAATTGACAAATTTTATAGTTAGTGTACCAAATTTAATGAAATTCGTCGAAAAGTGAAAAAACTGTCCAGTAAAACTGTCCGGTTTACTAATTTCCTTGAAACTCGGAATTTGGGTCATATATTAATTTCTAGTTATTTCAATTTGGATGACAGAATTGTATAATCAACTGTGATAGCATTTTAAAGAAAAACATAACCCCCCTCCCCCAAAAGTCCCCTTAAATGAATTTATCAGGGGAAAAGTTTCAAATAAAAGTTGTAGCTCTTTATATGTATAGTTAACAACGCTGGTTTAAAGAAAATCGTTGGAGCCATTTTCGAGAAAATACCAGAAAACTGAAAATTATATTTCAGTAAAAACGCACTTCCGGTTATCTATTTTTTTTCAAACTCGGAATTTCAACAACATATTTAATTCTAATTAACATTATTTAGATGACAGAATTGTCTAATATACTGAAACAGCAGTTAAGATGAAAACCTAACCCCACCCCTCTCCCAGAAGTGCCCTTAAATGAATTTTCCTGGAGAAATGTTTCAAATAAAAGTTGTAGCTCTTTGTATGTGTAGTTGATATAGCAAGTTTAAAGAAAATCTTCGGAGCCATTTTTGAGAAAATTGCAAAAACGTAAAAAAAACAACTAGTAAAGTGGTACTTCCGGTTGAGGAATATTGACACATAACGCACCGTCAGATCCCATGGTGATACCTAAACGTAATATCAAGTTTGAACTTTCTACGATTTTTCGTTTTTGAGCTATGCTGTTCACATACATACACACACACAGCACACACACACACACACACACATACAGACCATTCGCTAAAAACCACTTTTTTGGACTCAGGGGACCTCAAAACGGATATTTCCGGTGAAAACTCGATATCGAAAATTTGACACGATTACAATACTTCCTCTTACTAGGAGTAAGAGAAAGTAAAAATCTTGATTCCTAAGAAGAGCGTCCTGATTCCTTCAAAGTAGACTTGACATTTTTCTAAAATAGCAGAAAACTGTTGTACAAGTCCACTTAAGTGACAAACCATTAAAGGGTAGGTAAAATGTTTTAAGCAGATTTTTTTGAAGTATACAAAGGAGCCAGATGAATTCTTGTTAATTTCTTTTCTAATTATTATGACAAAGACTTTTATAAAAGCTTAAAAGAAAGTTACGTTATTTACCGCAGTTATAAAAGTTTATAATAGGTTATTTTTTTTTTTTATAATAATGTATTTAAAGAATACATTATTAACTAATTACAGTAAAGAAATACTTTAAAAAAAAAAAATTAATTATGTTTTAATCAAATAAAATTACAATGAAGTGGAACAAAAGAAAAATTTTGTTGAAATTTCACAAAGAATATTTTACAAAGAAAATTCAAAATTAAGTAAAACAATGTCAACTGAAAGGCTTAATTAAATACTTTACAAAAGACTTAACGTAATTATTTACATTAAAAGTGTTACTAACAAACTAATCAGTGATTTTTTTTGTTTTGAGTATTGTTTAAACAAAATACATTTAATCAGAGACATTTTCCATGGTAGCCTGGCTTCATTTTGTTGTCATCGAACGGTTACGGGCGTTCGCCCGTCTTAAGGATGCGTTTGTCAGACAGTGTGATAACACAGACATGCACAGAGCAAATTCAGTTAATACACTCACACGAGTGAGTGTATAAACGATTTGTGCAAGTCTATCACACTGTCTGACAAAACGCATCCTGAAGATAGGCGAACGCCCGAAACCGGTCGATGACCACAAAATGAAGCAGGCTACCAAGAAAAAATGTCTCTGATGCTTTCCAGCTCTGCGGAAACAACCACCACCACAACAAATACATTTAAGTTTCAATATGCTGAGGTCTCAACCGGTCATACTTCTTTGAGCATTATACAGATGTTACATTGTGCAAAGCACTGTAATTGCACGTAATCTATGGAAGGATAAGCTTAAACGCTCTAAAATAATTTTTTTCCAAGAAAATGTAACTAATAAACCATTAAAATAAAACCCGGGAAACTGTTTTTTAAGAAAATATATAAAAAAAAAAAAAAACAATATTCGCTGGTAATATTCAAACGAAATATCAATTTTTGAAGATTCTGCGATTTTTTTTGCTATTGAGGCTATCTTGTTCACATAGGCATCAAGTACGCGCGCACTACACACCCACATGGACTATGTAGTGGGAGTTTCAGGGGTTTAAAATTAACAACTAAATATTATTACTACTGCACTATAATTAATATAGATACACTTATGATTCTAAGGATTTGACTTAAGAGATTAAGAGTCAGGGAGAGAAACTCAATGACTGAGAGATAGGCAACTGGCTGCTGTGTAGATTGGATATTTGTGGGCTGATCGCACCGAAGGTGTCTTCGCTCTTGAACAAGGTGATAGAATGGGGACTCCACTGTCTCCATTTATCCTTCAATTTAGACCCATGTTGCAGGGGAAGTAGGACGGTGCTTCATCCCCAACCCCTTGGTTGGCTTCGTTTCCTTTTATACGACCTTGGAGTTCCTTGCGGACAGCAGGGAACTAATTTGATTTGTGATATACCATCACATCATCCAGTATGTAAATATATACACATGATTCTAAGGACTTGACTTAAGAGATTAAGAGACAAGGAGAGAAATTCAATGAGAGGCTGAGAGATAGGCAAGTGCTGATGTGTAGACTGGATATTTGTGGTTGGCTGATCGCACGGAAGATGTCTTCGCTCTTAAACAAGATGATAGAATGGGGCCTCCACTGTACCTTTTTCCTTCAATTTAGACACCTGTGATAGCGGAAGTAGGATGGTGCTTCATCCCCAACCCTTGGTTGGGTTCATTTCCTTTTATATGATCTTGGCGTTCCTTGGGAACTAATTTGATTTGTGATATGCCATCACAACTACTTAAAAAATCCACTTTCTGGCTCAAGATATCTTAAACAAAGTATTTTCGTTGTATACATAAATTTTAAAATTGTAAATGAACGCAATACCCCATAGGCCTCGTTTTACATTTGTACTCAACATTTGTCGTTTTGGAAACAGGATTCAGACCATTTTGAGTTAATCCGTCTAACATGTAAATTCAGGATAGATGTAGTTACTTTCTTTTCCAGCAACAAGCGAGCAGTTGCGATAACTAATTTTTCATGAAGCTGATTGAAGATCATCTTCTTTTATCGCCTGAGCCTGTTCTGGTTCTACTTCAGACGTGCTGAAACATCATGAAAACGGCAAGCTAAATACTAGAGAAACATGGAGTTGCCTTTTTTTAGGCTATTTGGATTATGCTCGTTTTTTTTGAAAGCAGTGTTACAGTTACTTTCTTAAATCCCCGAATCCTATATTAGGATTGCAAAGCATACTACATTGAAATTTGTTTCAAACAATGCTTGATTCATATTGTGCTTTATGGAGTATGGAAGATGATAGGCTATCTAGAAAATCCATTTTACTTGGGTAAAAATGATTGCATCATCTGTTTCCTTTTTCATTTTAAGAATTATGTAGTATGTCGTTGTATCTATACATCTTTTGTTTTCACCTTCCCCAGGAATCCAATTTGTTTAGTGTTTCCGTTCTTTCGGTGTTATTGACCGATGCTAGTTTTCTGTTCCAATTTTTTTCTATGATGTTCATGTCAGGAGTGAGTCCAGACCAAGAAAGTGTGTTAATATTACAAGTCAAAATATACAAATATAAAAGTAGGTTTGTTTTAACATTTTAAAATCTCTTAAACAAACTGAATATAAGATAACATAATATAATTTTCCTTAACTATAACTTAATGCCCTTAGATTAGATTTTTCTTTTCCTAGGAGCTTCTACAGCTCACTGTCCGGTGATGGACAGTGTTGTCTGTAACGAGAGAACACTGTCCGGAGATTAGCAGTGCACTGAGAAGGCGCCTATTACCCATAGATGTTGACGGGCCTTAAATTAAAAAGAATATATATATATATAAATATTTGATTTTTTTATTTATTTAATAATTAATGAAACTTCACGGTTTTCATAAGTTTTCATAAGTTTTTGAATGATATGCTATAAGTAATCAGGTATTCTTGAAGACACAAAGAAATAATTAGAAATAACTTCATCAGGATGTTAAGTAATTAAATCTATCGCTACTCTTTCCTAGATAAGGCATTGAATATTTTTTTAAAAAAATCCAACCACACCTTCACAATAAAAAAAATAAAAAAAAAAGCATCTGGTATGAACCCTCACACAACTTTCTCTTACTCCAATTCTCAAAATTATAATTGGCAAATTTTATAGTTTGTGTGTCCAAATTTAATGAAATTCATCGAAAACCGAAAAAAAACTGTTCAGTAAAAGCTCACTTCCGAATTACTAATTTTCTTGAAACTCGAAATTTTGGCCATCTTTTAATTTTCTAATTAATTTTGTTTCGATGGTAGAATTGTATAATCAACTATGATGGTACTTTAGAAAAAAAAACATTCCCCCCGGCCTTCCTGCAAAAGTGCCCTTAAATAAATTTTCTCAGAGAAATGTTTTAAATAAAAGTTGTACCTTTGTATGTGTAGTTGATATACATAGTTTGAAGAAAATCGTCTAAGCCAATTTTTGAGAGAATTGCGTAAAAAGTGATAAAAAAAATCATTCAGTAAAGTGGTAAAGTAAACGTACTTCCGGTCATCCGATTTTTTTTTAATATTCTACTATCATTCTAAAGATAACCTTCTTGTCAATGCACATTTTCTATGAGGTCGCCGCCGTAAAATTTTTACTTCTTTTTATATTCTTGTTTAAGTAATATTAAAATAATAAAATATTTAACGTGAGAGTGAAATTTAAACGAGCTAGTTTGGACACATCTGATATCGAATGATTAAAAGAAGCCCTTTTACTCTCGTTACAAATAAACAATTATTTTCCCACTCATTTTTTAACCCAAAAGTCAATACTATTTAATTGCTTCATACCTAATATATCCCCTTCTTTGTACTCAATTTCGCAATATACACATTACACATTACTTGTATTTTTATCAAATACTGAATATAGAATTCCATGTATATTCCGTTATATTTTTTTTTATTTATGTAAATGGACAGAATGATTAGTAGAAAATTTGTTTATGATTATTTCTGACTGATGCTGGAAATGAATAAATGGTAAATTAAACGTAATGATTCTAAACAGCTTACAGGACAGAAACTTGACTTTACCAAAACGTTGTAACGAAAGTCCTAGGATTATGTCAGTATTTTGGTTAGTTTAAATAGTTCTTTACACAGAAACAACCCACAAACATCAAATGGTTTAAATTGACGGAGACTCTTTAATGTAAGGATGAATGGATTATATTAGGATGAAAGCATACTACATTTTAAATGAGATGTTCTACATCAAAACTTATCAAATGGAAACATAAAATTACATTCTGAAAATCTAATCTAACATTTCTAAATACAATTATAAATATATGGATAACTTATTTCTTCTTGTTTTCATTAAAATTTATCATATAAATAATAATCTACAACATATCATTCATATTTACTGATTTTTTTAATTTTTTTTTATTTAATAATTAATGAAACTTTATAGTTTTTATAAGTTTGAATGATATGCCGAAAGTAAATAGGTATTCTTGAAGATACAAAGAAATAATTAAAAATAACTTCGTTAGGGTGTTAAGTAATTAAATCTATCGTATTTTAAATCCTACAACACTTTCACAATAAAAAAGAAAAAAAATCTTATGTGAAACACTCACACAACTTTCTCTAACTCCAGTTCTCAAAATTATAATTATCCAGTTTTATAGTTTGTGTACCAAATTTTATGAAATTCGTCGAAAACTGAAAAAAAAAAACTGTTCAGTAAAAACGCACTTCCGGTTTTCTAATTTTCTTGAAACTCGAAATTTTGGCCATCTATTTATTTCTAATTAATTCTGTTTGAATGATAGAATTGTATAATTAACTATGATAGCACTTTATGAAAAAAAAAAAAACATTACCCCAACCTTCCCATAAAAGTGCCCTTAAATGAATTTTCCCAGAGAAATGTTTTAAGTAAAAATTGTAGATCATTGTATGTGTAGTTGATATACATAGTTTGAAGTAAATCGTCGAAGCCATTTTTGAGAAAATTGCAAAAAAGTGAAGAAAAACATTTAGTAAAAGTGGTAAAGTAAACGCATTACAGGTCATCCGATTTTTTTCAAATTCAGAATTTCAACAATACATTTAATTCTAATTAACATTATTTAGATGATAGAATTGTCTAATAAACTGAAATAGCAGTTTAGAGGAAGCCGCAAATCCCATCTTTCCTCCAAAAGTATCCTTAAATGAATTTTTTCCCAGAGAAATGTTTTAAATAAAAGTTGTAGCTCTTTGTATGTGTAGTTGAAATAACAAATTTTAAGAAAATCGTTAGAGCCATTTTTGAAAAAAATTACAAAAAAGTAAAAAAAACTATTTAATAAAGTGGTATTTCCGAGTGAGGAATTTTGACAGATAACCGTACTGTCAGATCCCATGGTGATATCTAAACGGAATATCAAGTTTCAACTTTCTATGGTTTTTCGATTTTGTGCTATGCTGTTCACATACTTACATATACACAGAAACACACACACACAAACACAGACCATTTGCTAAAAACCATTTTTTTGGACTCAAGGAACCTCAAAACGGATATTTCCGGTAAAAACTCGATATCGAAAATTTGACACAATACTTCCTCTTACCAGGAGTAAGAGAAAGTAAAACAAAATCTCTTGTGAAACACTCACACGAATTTCTCTTACTTTAATTATTATAATTTAATCAAGAAATTGTCTTTAAAATTGCTACGTTACAATGTTTAGTTACGCTGGTCATAATAATGGTAGCCGGGGATTTTACTTGTATGACTGAGCGGGCCTATGTAGAACGCTCTACGTTAAAACCAACAAAGCTTGTGGAAATATTATATGAAATATATATTTTTTTTTTTATGTATATTT